>CATIWQ010141460.1:0-43341 GCA_949673415.1 Euphorbia schlechtendalii | reverse complement strand
GAAAAAATTTACTGTGAATATTTGAATTGAAATTTTTCAGAAAAATTATCAGATAACTAAAATTTTCAATGCAACATAAACATATGTATATATCAAATTTAAGAATTTTTGTATTGTTTATTAGTGAAATATTAAAGTCACCCATAGGAAGCATTTTTTACATACTTGTGAGGGCATATATTTCAATTTTCGCTTAGAGCCTCGAAAATTCTCGAGACGGCCCTGGTAATCTTGCAACACGATTTGCAACATCTGTCAATATAAACATAATATTTCAACTTGTGTACAGTATGGGGTGATCATTATTTAATTTGGATTAAAAAGCATTCAACCAATTGCTCTTATATGTTTTCAGTATTAGAAAATGATACTCTTAAAGGAGGTGCAATGTTTTCAACATATTTAAATTTCTTATATGATAGGATTCCTAACAAACTAATTGAAAGATAATTAAAATTTAACTAATTATTCAAATTAGCTTAACAATAAATACAAACCCAACTTAAAAAAATTACTCATATAATTTCTATCCCATTAAAATTTACATATTCCCAATTCGGTATCTCACATTGAATTTCTGACTAATGTTATTTTTTCGGTTTTTATTAATTTTTCATTTCGCCATCTTTATTTTTTGACTTTCTCTCTTCTCTAAATTGTCACTTATTTTTTCGGTTTTTATTATTTTTTCATTTCGCCATCTTTATTTTTTGACTTTCTCTCTTCTCTAAATTGTCACTTATTGAATGAAAACAATGCTGAATACCCAAAATTGATGACAATTTTTTTTGCATGTTTTTGGAACACAATTTCTTATTTCCTAAAAGGCTTCTAGATAATAAACGTATCAACGTACAATCAAAATTTTTATAACTTGTAATAAAAAAAGGTAAATAATTATAACCTCCCCATGTTTTGAATAAATACACTAGTACCTCCCTTACACATCCCTACATTTTATCTTTTTAATACCACAACCTCCTTGTGTTAGATATTATCTCATTTTATATCAAATTTTTTAACATAATGTATGTTTATGAATAAAAATTGGTCCTATATATCATATTTTAATATGTTATGGATTAAAATTGCTCAAAAAATTTATTTATTGTTATTTTATCTAATGAAATTATACATTAAAAATTACAAAAATGTCTTACAAATCGTAAAAAATTTATTTTTTATTATTACAAACCTCATAATATAAACCAAATAAAACTAAATATACTAATAAATACTTCTTATGTTAAGAATTTTGATAGAAATACATATAATTAAAGATGCATGGAGATTATAGTATGAAAATCGTAAAATGTAGGGAGATTATAATTATTTTTCATAATATATGAATGTACAAATATATTTTATCAAAACATGGAGAACTTATAATTATTTACTTAAAAAAATTGGAGTCATAACATTTATTTTCGCAGTAAGATCGAAGAGCCGTAGAAGACCGTGGGTTTAATAGTGAATAGTCAAATGGGGTCCAATGGTGTCATTTTTGTGGCACGTGATTTTGTGGTCACAAGCACGGGACCATATTTAGAGCATTCAAACGGTTCATGCTATCTTTCTCATTGTCTCTAACTACTTATCCGTACAATAACTTATTAAAGTGTAATTTCCCCTTTTTTTTTTTTATATATATATGCATTGTTACTTCTTTTACATCACCAATCGCTTATAAATGCCCAAATCTTAATTTGACGTCTCGACTTAATACTTTGAATTTGCTGTTAAGTGTTTTACATAATTATTATTATGTTTGTTTAAATTAGTTTCATACATATTAAAGCTTATTGTTAGTAGGCCTAATACATCCATGTTCCCCTTAACTTGGCATGTATTATGAGTGGGCTCCTTCAACTTTAACACATCTACACCAACCCCTTTAACTTAGCAAAATCGGTCATTTGAGCCCCCTCTTGCAGACATGCCCCGTTGTGACGTGGACGCCATGCATGTTAGAATCGTTCACCTTGACAACATGTCGTTAAATGATAAAAAAATCATCCGAGAAGTTTAAACCTAAGAGATTAACTCTTAGTCTCTTTAACACGAATTTGAAAATTCCCAACTCCCACTCTTTATCTCTTCAACCGCCATTGTTAAGCCTTCAATCTCTGCTAATTTTGAATCCCTAATCAAGCTTTCAATCTCCATTGCTAAAGCCCTAACAAAGCTTTCAATCACCATTGGTAGCTTTCGAAGCCTTAATTTTAGGAAATCACAAGTCAGAAAGCAAAGTTGGAAGCCCTAAATTTTCGGAAATCGAGATTCGACATCGAAGAGAAATTTAGAGATCAAAATGTTAGAGATACACGCGCCCCTTGTTTGAAATGCGGTATACTTTGGGAAAAAGATAAAAATGTGGTATATTTGGTTAAAAAGATATAGATGGGAAAAACATAACTAGCTAAAATTGACAGAAGATATTTTATATGAGATAGATTTGCATTTATATTTTAGGCATTCTAAAGCTGAATATGTGTTGATTTTAAAGCTGAATTCTTTTGATAATTTCATTTGTTTAACATGAAAATGGTTGACATGTTATTCTCTATTTGCTTACGTCATGGAGGGCAACTAGTTGTGAAGGACGGAGTTATGGTTTATAAGGGAGGGATAGTGGAGGATGAGAGATGGTTTGATGAGGATGAATTAAGTAGATTAGAACTTCAACGTGCAATTTGGGAACCGGGATATGGATTTCGTGGGGCAATTTACTACAAAAAAAGTAGATGGGAACTCTATTGAATTGTGTACTGATTTGGATGTCACTAATTACGCTTCTTTGTTGACTGATGAAGACCAATCAATTGTCTATGTGGAGTCTCCTTATGATGACATTTCATAATGGATAAGGGTGGAGGAAGAAGATAGGGGGGCCTTATACTTAGGGAAACCATAGAAATGGTGGACAATATGTGTATAAAAAGAAGACCTAAAGAGGAGGAGGTTGTGACTAAAAACCAAGCTGAATCTCATGATATTGAAGAGTCTGAAAACTCAGATTCAAATAGTGGGAGTGAAAGTTCAAAATCTACAGATGAAGCTAATGATGCCGAAATAGAAGATGATGTTGAAGGAAGTGAAGTAGAAGCTGAGGTCATGGAAGCTAGGAAGGTGACTAACAAAGTAAGAGTGGAGATGGCAAGAAAGAAGAAAGAAGCAGTTTAGGATAAGTTAATCAAGCTAAGACCAGTGGGAATAGATAATGGGCTAGAGAGTTACATCGGATTTGGAAACTCTTATAGTGAGTTATTGGTTAGAGATGAAGAATATATAGATAGCTTAAATGTAGACAATTTTGCATTTGATGGAGATTATGAAACTAGTGAAGTTGAAGAAACTAGGATGAGAAAGAGGATTAGAGTTCACTATGATCCAAAATGTAAAGAGCCTCTACAGAAGTTGGGAATGGTTTTTGAGAGTGTGAATCAATTTAGAGAAGCTATTGTGTATTATGTTCTTAAGAAAGGAGTGCAAACTTATTACTAGCAAAATGAGTGTCATAGAGTGAGAGTGAGGTTCTCTTTTGTGGATGAGAAAGAGAATAACAAGTATCCTTGACTTTTGTATGAAAGTATAAAGAAGAAGAGTGGAAATTTTGTAGTGAAGAATTACCATCCAATTCATGTTTGTGTGAGGCAGAACCAGATTGGTTACTGCAATGCTTGGTTTTTTGCAAAATATTTTAAGGACTTCATAATAAAAAAATCCACATGTTAAGGTGTTGATGTTGCAAGATGAGGTGAAGAAAGAATTACATTTGCAAACTTCAAAGCATATGTGTAGAAAAGCAAGGTCTATAGTTGTAAGTGCATTGGTTGGTGATTATAGAGAGGAGTTTAGAATGATTTATATATAATTACAGAGATTGTATTCTGCAGACAAACCTAGAGAGTACTTATGAAATTGATGTATATAATGAAGTGGAAGCACCGGGGAAACCAATAAAGCATATATTCAAAGGGATGTATCTTTGTTTTCTAGGAATGAAGGAGGGCTTTAGTGAGGGTTGTCGCAAATGCATTGGGTTAGATGGATGTTATCTCAAGGGGAAAATCTTAGTTGTAGTGGCAAAAAGTGCAAATAATCAGATATATCCATTGGCTTGGGCTGTAGTTCACAACAAAACTACAACTTGGACTTGGTTTCTTGAGCTTCTTATTAAGGACTTAAATCTACAATTGTGAGAGGGTATTACAATTATCACAAATATGCAAAAGGTAAGTTGAATATCTTTATTCTCATTTATATGTGATTGGTTGTTTAATATTCTTAGTTATATGTGATTGGTTATTGTTGTTCTTAGTTAAATTGACATTTTTGCTTTTCTTATTAATAGTTTTATTATTCTTATTGACAATTTTGCTATTCTTAGATATGCTTAGTGAAATTATCATTTTTTCTATTCTTAGTTATGCTCAGTTATATGTTGAATTAACAGTATGCATTATGAAGAATTAAATTGGTTAACAGAATTAGATTGACAGTTTGATATTCTCCATTTTCATTATGAAGAATTGGATTATTTGCTTGCTTTATAGGGGCTAGATAAGGCTATAGATGAACTGCTACCTAGAGTTGAGCATTGGGAATGTGCAAGGCACATTTTAGCTAAATGGGCCAAAAAGTGGATAGGGATTGAGAGAAGGAACTTTTTTTGGAGGTGTGCAAAGTCAACATTTAAGGCTGAGTGAAAGGAGAATTTGTAAGACATCAACAAGTTGGGGGATGAAACAATATGCCAAGAGTTGCTTCGGTATGATACTGAAAGATGGTATAGCATCTACTTCAAGTTTCATACTGATTGTGATACAATAGATAACAACTTCAATTAGACTTTCAATTCTTGGATTTTCCAGCTAGGCATAAGTCCATTATAAGCCTCATAGAGGAAACTAGAGTTCAAGTAATGACAAAGAATATAGAGATACTACAATTTACCAGGACATGGATAACAGAGATATCCCCCATGGCATAGGGATCTAGAGAAGAATGTGGCTAGATCAATGCAATGTAAAGTTGATTGGAATGGGAACGAGGGATTTGAGATATTAGAGGAAACAATTTACCATGTGGTTCATTTAAACAACAAGACATACACTTGTAGGGCTTGGCTGTTAAAGGGGATTCCGTATGCTCATGCTATAGTATCATTGCACAAAAAGGGATTACAAGCTATTCAATTTGTTTATAAAAGGTATCACAAGGAGACATTTTAAAAACTTATAATTCATTTATCCAACTAATGCCAAATCTGAAAATGTTCCCTACCAATACCAATAACCCTCTTATGGAGCCACCACAAGTGAAGCCATTGTCAGGAAGACAAAAAGAAACAGAAGAAAGCCATGTGATGAGCTGAAAAAGTATGGGAAAGCATCTAAATCAGGAGTTGAGATGACATGCTCTTACTGTAAGGGTAAGAATCACAACAAAAAGGGTTGTGAGAAAAGGAAATATGCTACTATAAATCAGGTATATTTCATATTGCTCTTGTTGTATGTTTAATGTCTATGGTTTTGGAGAATGTCATTAATTGTGAAAATTTTCAAAGGATCCAACTACATGTGCTTCAACAAAGGATCCTGTTGAACCCAAGTTAATAGTACTTCACAGTACTTAAAACATTTTGGAAATAACAAACTGACTAGGATAGTGAAATTAATTGAATACTAAGTAGACTCTTAATTAATCAAGATTACTTAAGTTTGTTTGAGGAAAAACAACTTAGTTTATTGAGTGATTAGTTAAATTATGGCTTAGAGTAAGAAAAGCTGAGTCACCCTAGTATTACATAGTTTATAAAGGTATAGACTCAACTAAGTGATAAGTGTATAATTACACTTATTATCATGACATTTTCAATCATAAAACGATATGGTTTCGAGTTATTTTATACTTCATATAAAAGATTTCACGTGTTATGTAGTTGTTTTTTATGCATATACAAAAACTAGGTGAATCTTGGGAGTGAAATGATTAAAGATGGAATTCTATGTAAAAAGAGTGAAAAAGGTGTAAAAAGATGCATGGAACACAAGGATTTGGCTTACGATCGGTGTTGTCAAAGATTAGAAAAGTTGCAAAGAAGAAACATGAAGAAAAAGACATGTCACGATCGTAACACCCATTCGCTGTCATGACTTGTTACTCTTCATTAGAAGAAAGTTACAAATCATTATTCATGATCACGACATGTGATTCACGGTCACAACTTGTGATGGTTATTGGTTATCTCTTTTCAACTACCAACTGCCCGATAATAAAGATCAAACGCCATCAACTGCCAACCGAAAAGACACCTTTTGGAAATCAATCAATCATAAAAAGGTGCCTTTCCATTGTGGATGAGGATGAATCTTTACATCAAATCATATTGAAGTGATGTAACCCTTCGCCAATGGACACGATTCTTTGTTTGGATAGACACAACCCTTCCCACTCTATAAATAGGGTTCAAAACTCAACCATTTTCATGACATGCATAGTGGGCAATGTATATTAGTTTACAAGTATGATAGAGAGTGAAAATTGTATAGATTTTGCTATTTCAAAGTGTTAGTGAGAAATATGTATAAGTGATTCGATTCTTATTATGATCACTATATTTCTACACAAATTCGAGCGTTCATTGTATGAGTGTAATTGCAAAGCACTTATCAATAAAAGTTTTCATTCTTCAACATTCTTTTATTCGATATTCACAAAGAATAGCATCCTAGCGGAGGTTCTGTACAAGTCTTGACCGAATTCAAAGTAGACGCAAGAATTGCGGGAATTGACGACTCCCATTAAAGAGTGGATACGATTTGATCATCTTTAGCTTTCACTTGCATACCTTACAACTTTATTTTGTTTTCTACTTATACATTCTATTTTGAAGTTTATGATATGTCTATGTGTCATAATGAGTATTTCATCTTGCGTCTCTTATATTAATTAAGTTATATGCTTTCGAGTTAACTTGAAGAGTGATTTCGAGGTTAATAAGATTGTGTATAATCATTGGATCTGTGATTATAATGCTGTTTAGTGAGCCAACATTTTTGGAGTGGTAACTTGCTAAATATGGCTATGTGAGAGCGACCCGTACTAAGCATAGTAACATTATCATCCAGGTTCTTATAAGTGTCATAATTTGTTTACCCTAGATATAGAAAAGTCATCTCATGTGTTGCTCTGCGGTGAATTATTGAATATTAAGGCGTCTAGAACCGTATTTGTTGAAGTTATATAGTGTATGAAATATTCTTGATGATTTTGCATGTTTTTCTCTACTATACTTGTTCTTAGGGAATATCTATATAATTTACATCTTCTCTAATCTATTCATACATCTATCTATTCATCAGTCTATCACCCAAACTATCCACTACAAATTATCATATTTCATTTGTTCCATAACTCTAGTTGGTCTTTAGAACCAAATTCCTTCCCTATGGGATCGATATCTTTTAAAACTACATCGAAACTGTATACTTGCAGTGGTCACCATTTTCTATTTAATAAGAAGTATTGACAATGCCTGTTCATATTTTGAACTTTTATCTTATTGGTAGAAAAGTGGGGAACAAGGTTTTTGGCTTCATCACCGAATATAAACCCTCTAAATTAGTAAAGTCAAAACCTTGCGATCAGGTTTAGGGGTCAAATTTGGTATTCACTGCCATTTGGATCAGGCTCTTTTGGGTCATGGGATTTTTCGAGACAATTTACTTTGGGTCAAGATTCCTAAATTAAAATACAAAGTCGCCAGTTAGATCAGCTCTTTTTAGAAAATTCTAGTATAACATCATTTCCAAGAATTAATCTATACAGTTAATTCAAAGATCAAGTTCGGACGAGCCGCTTATATATATTTAGCCAACTTAAATACATGTTAAGGACAAAACCAATTTTAAGAGAAAATATATTAGAGAATTTGAAGACTCGATCTATCCCATATACACAACATATGTAATCACATATTGCATCATGACATCAAGTTATATGTGACATCATTAAATCATATTATCTTACTATAAACACTTGTTTTACAATCACACACGCATACAAAAACAGGAAATAGAATATGATTAAAACCTGTAAAATAGAAAGTTAAAAAATAGAAAACGAAAATCAGGTATTCTATCTCGAGTGTGATCTCGGTACCTCTATCAAGATTAAGGTATGCTATCTTGAATGCAATAACATGATCAAATTTGTGGTTAATCAATTTACAAGATTTCCATAATTATAGAATCACAAATTTTACAGTTTAATAGATTACAAATGATATATTTACAATTTAACAGTTTATAGAATCACAAGAAATCCATAAAAATATATACAAATCAAAAAATTATATTACAGCATATCATCGAATCCATTAAAACATGATTTTACAGTGAACATTATAGAAAAGCTAGATTTAAGAGGAGTTTAGAAAACTTACTTTGAAGCGATACGCAACCCCTTTGGTGCTCCAAAGCGAATACATGATATATGTGTTATTTAATCCAGGCAAGTAGTAAATATGTAAACTAGCATGGTAGAATTTCAAAACTTAAATTAACCTAAAAGGAACTCCTAAGCATGACATGATTGATATAATCCTAGCTAAAACATGGCATAGTTACAAAAGGTCAATGAACACTTATAAAAGAGGCCTAGTATCTAAGTAAGAGCATTACTAGTTGATGTGTGTCTTCCCTCAACTATGGTAGAGTGATCTCTTAAAATAATTCGACAAAAACCCTGTTAGCACTAGCTTCCAATTGTAGGATAACCTCTATGAATAGTCCACACAACCCCACGGATAAAAAAACTTCCTTAAAAGGAGGAACTCGTTAGTTAACAAGTGGTTGCTAGACCACTCGTACAACAACCCAAAAATAATTGCTAAGGCTCTTTCTAAAATAGAATAAGCATTCTAAAAAACTCACATATTATTTTTAGAGAAACTACGAGAGGATCTCAAAATAAATTGCAAGACAAGTCAAAACTCAAAAGAGAAGGTTGAGCTAATGTGAGTTGAGAGGAGGGGAAAGGAGGCTATTTATAGCATAAGGGGAGCAAAATTTCTCCCCTATTTCCTAATGTTAGATAAAGGGTTAGCTCATTTAATATCATTAGCTATCCCGAAGTTAGACTTGTTTACGAAGAACACCACTTACCTTATATTATGTGTTTGGCGAGTAACATGTTCAATCTATCAATGCATATCCCACACTGATCAAACACGTGGATTCCATTAGATCCACGTGATGGCTCACTTACACTCCACGCAATAGCATGGAGCGCATCCCGTAGTGCTGTGGGCTTTGCCCACTTGTGTTGCTGGCTTGAGGTGTTTGTCACGTAATACCGCACAGTCCATATTGATGTGTTCATGATCTACACCGTTGCTAGGCCCACACACGAGCCTTCACAAGTGATGCCACGTGGCACTCACAAGGCCCACTCACACATAGATATTTCACCCTCGCTCGCGATATCTTGTACTCATCTATTCCCCTTTCTAATTCAGTATACTAGTATAACCAATTTATGGTTTAACCATAATTGTTTTGACTTCCTTTTATTCTCAGTATAGACCTCGTCTATTAAGTTCTTTACTTAGTCTGGTTGAAGGTCCTTATGTGTGTGACCTCATAATATCTCGAAATATATAATAGCTAGATTTTTACCATACCTTTGCTTCCCATAGACTCAATGTTCCAAATCATTATGGAACTCGATGAATCTAGACGATCAAATGGGATTTTTAGAGAAGGCGTATAATTCCCTGATACTCGGAACGTCACGTGCTTGTGACTTGATCCAATTCTGCAGTAGTAACCAACACAATACACTCCTTCCATCATGTTAAGTATCGTTTAATTTATTAAGCTCGGAAAAAGTGTTAGTTAATTTAATATCCATAACTATTCTGAAGTTAAATTTGTTCATGAAGAACACCACTCACCTTATATAATGTGTTTGACTAGAAACTCGTTTTATCTATCACATACTTTAATTGGAGGTTAAGAGTGTGTCACTTCAACAAGATTCCCTAAGGTAAATCTCTAGTTATATAACTATATCAGGAGTGATGGATCCCATTTTGATTACTCAGCTTATGACTGAACATATATTGTTATACCCAAAATCACCCATATCATCCAAGCAACAAGTAATGCTTAGGGATGATCCAAAGCATAGCAACTTCTGTACAAGGCAACAAGTATCTCATGTCTAAGCATACTTATATTGTTATTGTAATAAGACATGACAACAATACGTGGATATAACTATTTTCGAGTGTTTTTCTTATTGCGGTCTCCAATGTATCTCAATATATACATCCATTCGTTAACTCAAGATACCAGCTTCAACTCTTGAGATCATTTGCTTAGATTTGATCCAAGGAGTAAGCTTATGTATGCTAGTTTGTTCACTTCATTGATGTCTAGTCTCAATGAAACTATGACTAGGGACATTTTAAATTTCCTTAATTACACACGTGGGTAGTTTTTTAACCCACATAGCTCCCACTATATTCTTGCACTCTCACGCTATGGACATGATATGGACTTTGTGTGTGTGTGTGTGTAGATAGATACATACATACATATATCAATGATCACATACATATGTATATATGATCACATACATAAATATACATATGATAGAAGTAATAAAACAAAACATTAATTGATATAAAAAAAGATACCTTTTATTAATAATAATAATAATAAACTGAAAAAGGTTTGTAAATAATAACTAATAAAGATGCATCACCCTAATTAACTTTAGGGCATACATCATGCCTAATTAACTCCCACTTACACTAGAACCAATTGCCCATGTGCTTTAAGTCATACTCGTTAACATAATAGTCATGTTAAACTATAGTCAAAGGTTTGGTTAGCTTAGCTACTAGATTCTAATTCGTAAGTATGTATTTTAAGCTTATATCTTTGCTAGCTACCATCTCTTGAATGAGATGGTACTTTTGGAGTATGTGCCCATTTCTCTAACGAGATCATGGTTCCTTTCCCTGAGCAATACCCTCATTGTTATCATAATATACCACTATTGATTTATAATGTAGGACACCACTTCGAGATCACTAATGAATCTCTATAACAAGACAACTAGTTTAGTTGCTTTAAAAGTAACTATATACTCAAATTCAGTGGTTGAATCAACAATCATATCTTGTTTGAAACTTTTCTAAACAACCATCCATTCATTTAACATAAACACACAACTTAACTTGACTTATAATCATCCTTGTTAGATTGAAAACTCGCGTCAGTGTATCCCTTCATGGAGAGATCACATTCTTCATATACTAAAAACGCATCCTTAATTTGAGGATGGTTTTTACAACCTTCCAATGAATCTCACCTAGATCAAATTGAAATATGCTCGTGACGCTCAATGCATGAGAGACGTTAGGCCGCGTGCATACCATAGCATACATGATGGATCCTATCGTTGAGGCGTAGGAAATTCCATTCATGCATAGTCTCTCCTCTTGAATTCTCAGACACTCAGATTCAGAAAGGTTAATCCTGTGAGACATGGGAAGATAACCTCTTCTTGACTGCTTAGTTGAATCTAGCCAAAACCTTATCTATATATGTACTTTGAGAAAGACATAGCAGCCTCTTAAATCTATCACGATATATCTTTTGACAATCATGATTTAACTTTTTGAAGAAGAGGAATATCGCTTCCTACCAATAATATATCATCAACATATAGAACCACGATAACGATCGCACTCCCACTAACTTTTTTATAAACACAAGGCTCATTAGCATTTGCCATGATGGATGTCGAGACCATAAAAAATTAATCTTTGCATAAAAAGTAACTTGTAGTTAGTGGTCAACAGGGTTTGTATCCACAGGTAACCCGTGTCTCTTTACTTCTCTTAGGAAGGTAATGTAACCCGTTAAGATTTTCCATCAACTATACTCTTTCTCTAAGATGCAAAGACATAGACTTTCATGTCCATGATTTCATAATGTCTTAGATATTAAGGTAACATGGACATTAACATTTAATTTGATGTTTATCCTTGTTTCCTTCAAGTCACTCACACAAGGTAACATGGACCTTAACAACCTTTCAGGTGTTGTGTCTTTGTTTCCTTCATATAATTCACGCATATCTACTCTCGGTAGAAATACTTACACCATATTTTTAGTCTTGGGCTCATACAAGTATTTGGGCCAAGCAGTAAGCTTTGAGGACTATCCTCACATTTTAAAAAAAATTTGAAGCTAAAGCCAGTAAAAAATATAGTCATCAATGCGAATATTTATGTTGGAAGTAAAACATTCAAATTAAGATATAATAAAAGAATAATGTTCAAATAATATCATATGTACATGCATTTAATATAAGGTCTTTCATTAAACACATTTTTCTACTATTTTATTCTATATTCATATAGCTCTTTTTATTAAACTTGGGAAACATGTCTAACCATTATCCTTAGTAGGTAGCATCCACAACTCATTTAATGTAACCCTCGCTATAGTAGGTCAAGCCACACTAAACAATCATGGTTGGAACCCGTCCATTTGCAACCTATGCAATTGCTAATTCATTTGAGCTCTCTTTCATGAGACATTCATGCCCAATTGTATGACTCTCCATATGTCTCTTACCTTAGTGTTAACTCCAATAATATGGACAAATAAACTAGTTTGGTTAAGGCTTAACCCCATCTAGTCTCATGATCAAACACGTGTTAAGGGAAAACATGTTATGCATGTTCTTACATTTGATAATAAGGTCTGTTTCATAGACTTATGATAGAAAGACTTTGTATTACCGTAATATTATATAAGGATTTCATTGGTTCAACCGGTCTCACCTTAGTCTAGGACTTAAGATGGATATGATTATGATAACTATAACTCCGAGCTATAAGGAATTAACGAACTAAGGGATTATGCTTCGATTGGTATATCATTACATTTCATTAAGCCAATAATCCACATAACATGCAAAATAAAAAAGTTCATGTTTAAGTTTTCACACCTTTGTCTATAAGTTTTAATTTAACAACTTAAATTGACCATTGTAGTTCGGAAGAGATTTGACATGTTTTGCAGAGAAAATTCGGTCCTTAAACCAGACATTTCATGCTCTATTTATAGAGTTTCAATGACTAAAATTGGGTACATAATCAAATCTTCACTAAACGGGAAGCACATCGAATTTTGGAAATTTTCTGCTTGTTTAAATCGATCACAGTACCTTTCTTGGGATACATGTACATTTTTCTAGGTAGTTTTAAACAAAAAATTTTGAATTAAGGCGGTTAACATTGTTTACGAAACAGTGGATCATGGTGTCGTGATTTGGATTGCGGTAATGTAATCTCCTTTTGTTCTGGTAGAATTCTGATTTTTATCTATCTTTTTAAGGTGAAGGGTTTTTTCTATATTCTTCGAGACACATTTTCGTAGATTAAATCATGAATCTAAATTGTCTAAATAAGCCTGTATAACTTTCATCATTAACTAACACGGTCACCGAAATTCCATGCTAACAATATCTTGATTAATTTATATAGCAGCACTAATAGTAAATTTTTGTATCCTAATTTATGTTTAAGTACTATATAAACAAAATATGTTGACCTCAAATTTGTATTGCTTTATGTATTTTTTTATTCCATTTTCGACACATTTTTATTTTCTATCTGATGCTTTTCGATTACTTTTTGCTCTATATAAAATATCACATATAAAAAATAAAATGACGTATTTCAACAAATATACACCAATTAAGGAACTTAAGATTTTATCTTTGTCCATGTTTATTTTTATTGTGTGTAAAATAAAATTTACTGAGTAATTTTTTTCTCGAAAAAAAAGATAACAACAAAAAAAGATTATAATGAAATTCGGACGTTTGAAACAGTCTGCTTCAAATAAATAAAGATTGCACATTAAATTTGTAACACATGTTATTATTAGGAGCAATGTGTTACAGAAACCATCTCAGGGTTAAATGTTACTGTAGAACCCAGAAAATTTTTGGCAGTCATTACTTTCACACGTAATTATTATTTAGATTATCTGAACATAGTTAAAAAAAGTAAAACAGTGAAAGTATTTTTAAAAGAAAAGAAGTTACAGAAAGCCTATAGCATCGAAACACGTGTGGTTTGCTTTAGCAAATGATTTATGTGTTATATCTCACAATGATGATTATATGTCCAATCATTGTATGCAATTTTGTGTTTAGTTTATTGTTAGCGAGGGCTTAAACAAGCTAATTAAAGCATGATTATAATAATGAAATATTTTAATATTTTTGTAAATGTTGTCAAGTGACTTAACTCAAGTAACTATATAAAAATTAGAAAGAAAAGAAAATGATATTCTTTATAGTTTATAGCAAGGGTTTCTTTTTCATTACATTCATTATTTTTTTCCCATAGCAGTTAATTATGAAATTTGATTCAATAATGAAATATGTTAAGTGATGCATTTTAAAAAAGTTAACTGATATAAATTACATATATAACAAAATTTCTTTTTTCCAATTTAATTCAGTTCTATATGTTACTTAAGTCAACTTTAGTAGAATTTACATAATAATTATAAATGAGATTATAAAAAAACATAGTTGTAAATGAAATAAATAAAACTAATTTTGATAGATTTTTATATATATTTTTCATCAGTTAGATTAGTTCCACCGACACTTTTATGCCCACGTGGCAAATAAACAAACAATAATATTAAAAAATAAATAATAATGTGGAGTGAGAATAGGGAAAGTTAAGTGCACAACTGCACATGATGTGTGGTAGCCAAGCCAGCTAACTCTAATTTTCTTTATTTATATTATGTTTAAATTTAGAAGATCGATCATATATGTTATGTAATGTAAAAAAAATACATTTTTCTTAAATTGCCAACTAATACATTTAATGTATAAAAAAAACCTAAGGTCAAGAAAATATGTGTTAGTTTTTAACACAAACAAATATGCTTTAGGTATATTGATATACAATGCCTTATGTTTATGTCCTGTCCAATATGCTCTGATATAAACAATTACTTTTATGTCTTGACCAATTTAATATCACACATATTCTATAAGGTCATTTTACATGAATATATTATTTTTGGAAACATTTAACAAAAAAAGATTATTGCGTAAATAAATTTTTCATAGATGTTGAATTATAGAGTTAATTTTAACTGGTATATCGGCAAAAAATCAAACAATATAACTTTAAACTTTTAAATTTCGTATTTAAAAATTTACCTTACATTAGAAATGCTCTCTAATTAATATATTTTGCAAAACCTAATTATTAATTTAGCTTTCTCAAGGCTAGCCAGGAGGGATAACGAGAACTTGACAAAAATTTGGAAATTATTTAGAGATTCGGGTGTCTGAACACCCTGATCCTCGTGTATGACATGTGTAACAAATACTATTAAATGTTTTTTTTTCATTTTAATTTCTTTTGGAGAACATGTTCTTCATGGGAGTGAAGGGTGTCAATTCCCAGCTCTCTGTATAATTTCTCCTAAAATCCGGATTACATCAACGGTGGTGAAGCTGATAATGATAAGGCACAGGAATATCATGTCGAGAAGCCATCTTTAATGCTAAAGAGCTTGAATTTAACCCCTAAGCTTTGGTATAATGACCACTGTCTTTGGAGAATTCAAGAAGTTTGAGCTTGTGGGTTCAAATCGTACAATCAATAAAATAGATGAAATTGTCTCATATTTCTTAAAAAAACTTGAATATATTTACGCGGAATTGATTTGTTGATATTGTAATTGCACTATGTTTTTTTCTCAACAACAAGGTTGAATCTAAATTTAGACTATGATCGGATTATCTTTATAAACAATTGTAATGGTTTCCTGAAATTAATCTTTTATCATCTACAAAGTTCTTGAAAAAATGTTGATAAGGAGAAAAAAATATTTACTCATGTAATATAACCCATGGTTGTTGGTCACATATGTAGTATGATTTTTTTATTACCCATATTTCAGTATTTTTTTTTTACGAAGGTTGAGGTCAGAAAATCGGTTTTCTTTTATTAAAAGGAAAAGAAAAATAAACAACAAAGAAGGAGAAAAAGAAAGGCGATGAAACATAAATAGCGTGAACTGTCCATCTTAAGCTAAAATATGAAAAAGAAACCAATCTAAACAGAAAAACTACTAATTTTAGTGTGAATGATTAGATATCGTTGAATTTGCTTAGTAGCTACCGAAAAATTTTAATGTGTGTTATGCCAAAGGCAATGTTGACATAAATCGCCAAATTTCACTATTTATCAATAAAAAAATGTTCCAATTTTGTTTTTGAAGTTGACAAATTAGATTTGTGGCTTTTTATACACATTTTGTAACTGTACAAACTATTTCATTTTGATATTTTTGGGTCACATTTATTGTTTGGAAATATATTTTCTAAGACAAGAAAACATATTAAGGAGGAAGGACCATAGCAGTGCTCTACACTTATATTAAATTTGTTGCAGGAATAAAATGCTTTAATTTTTTGTTTACAAGATATTCATGATAATCATTTTCTTTCTACAAGTAACAAAAGAGTGAAAAAAACAATCAATTAGTTATCAATATAATTTAATGACAAACATCACAACAAGAAGTGTGAATCAAAAAATTATTTTTTTTACCTGAACAACTTCATATGGTTTTATATTTTTTTTTACTGCAATAAAACCTATAGTCAGATTATAATTATAAAAGATATTATGTAGCATTTGTAAGTTTAAAATTTTGTAGATATATAATCGAATAAAAGATAAAAAAAAAACAGGACATACGATCTAGAAATTACAATTTACTTAAGACATATAATTATTGATCTAATAAATTGTAAAACTCGGAAGCTTGACTCTTGACAAGGATAAAAATGATTTAAAAACACTATTTGAACATATTTTAGGAATAAAATTTCATAATCTAGTTGTTTAATTAAGTTATAAAGAATAATATATTTTAAAAAATCATACCAGTTCGTAAGTCAGCATCAGCCGACAATTTTGCTAACTTTACCTTTTGTTTTTCTAATAATTAAAAAAGAATGGCACCGACAAAATAGAGAAGTGTAATTCGGATCCTAGATCTAACCCGAATAGAAGACCAAATACATACCATACAAAAGTCAAGTCAAAATCCAATAAACAGTAGAAACAACGTCTCTGTCCGTACGTTCACAGAAGTAAGTTACTTTTTTTCACAAAGTTTTACCCTGAACTCCCTCACTTTCATGAAAATTTTGCACTTAACCCTCTCACTAATTGTTTCACTACGTTGTATAAATTAGCATGCTTTATTGTTTCACAACATTATCCTCCAAAGTCCAACCTATATTTTCTTAAAATTTCACTTTCATGCAATCATGCAGCTATTTATAAATTTACACCTGGATTTATAATAAATATCCTTATTTGACAGTTATCGAGACACTATTCTCATTTCTTTTAAATCAGTTCATTTTATTTATACACAATTAAAAATTTACGCAAACTAAATTTAATTTAATGCAGTTTCGTCCCGCATAAATTTAAGAGATGAAATATTATAATTATTGCATGGTGGTTAATAAAAATTTATAAGCACACAATGAAATAAATTGGAAAAATTAAAATTCATTGTTCTTATTTCAATATATTTTTTGACTTTTTTTTGCAACTTTTTATCAATTTCTTAATTAATTCTTGTGAACAGTGAAACATATCAAATTTTCAAGTAAGCGAGAACGAAAAATGACGATGAATCCTAAATTTCATGAAAGTTTAAGGAGATAAGGTGTGCTATTAAAAATAGAATTAGGATATATATTATAGTAATTTTTTACCGATAAATTGAGGGGTAAATTATCGATTGATAAAAAGAGAAAAAAACAGAAGACCCTGGAAGTAGGATCTGTCTTTGGACACTCTCCACTTCTCTCTCTCTTCTTCTTCTTCACTGTAATTAAGATGGCTTAACTGTTACTACGCGTTTTCTCTTTCTTTCCTTCTTTTTACTCCAAATTCAGATTAAATTTTGCAATAACCACACTGAAAACCCGTGAGTTTTTTTTTCTTAATCCAAGACAAAAAGATGGAAACTTTGTTGTTTTGTTAAATTAAGTAATAAATTAATAGAGAGACACCAACTCCGGTGGGGGCAGCGGCCAACGCCACCATCACAATCTGGGTCCCGCCACCACCATTTACCTCTTTTATTCATTAAATTATATTTTGGTTTTTAACTTGGGTAGATTCATCTCTCTATCTATCTGTCATCTCATCTTCTTCTTCTTCTCTCTTACGCCTCCACACATCGCTATCTCTCTCTAAAAACCACAGATTGAGACCAGCCAGGATACAGAGAGGACCATAAAAGGCGACACTTAGCTGGCTTGCTGCCTGTCCTAACATTTCTAAATCTGAATCTTTCTATTTTATTCCATTCTCTTCATTTCTAATTTGTTCTTTAATTTTGGGATTTTGTTTTGCGTCTGGGTTTTGAGATTGGAATGCAAAGGTGGGATCTTTTTAGCTTACTGATCCAGTGGTGGACTCAGTTGTTGTAGAGTTGGGTTCTCTCTCTATCTCGATTTGAGAGTTATAATTTGGGATTGGGAGAGGTGAGTTTTGTTTTACCAGTCATGAATACTGGGGGTCGACTTATTGCTGGCTCTCACAACAGGAACGAATTTGTTCTCATTAATGCTGATGAGAATGCACGAGTAAGTCCTCTCTCTCTAAACCCTTTTGCATTTTGTCTTGATTTTACTCACTTTCTGATCTGGGTTTCTGGTTTTGAGTGTGGATTTGGGGATTCCCTTTTCTGGGTTCTCTCAATTTCGCTGCAATTGTGAATCTTGGCTGCAATTTGTTTCCACATTGCGTTATGTTTTCTCTAGATCCGAAACTTTCAGTCCAATAAAATGTAATTACTGTTCTGCAGGTTTCAAGTTTCTTGTAGTTTATGGTAGTTTGAAAACTAGCATTTTGATGGTAATACTTAATGCAGGATATAGTTTATAAGGTATCTGCGATAATTCAGGAGAATTATGATTCTCTGGCAACTGTAAACATGCTTTCCGGTAGAAATTTAAGGAATTAGCATATTTAAGATATTGTAATCCTTGCTATTCTGGATCTGTTATTTAAATTGATATGAAATCAACTAGGAAAAAAAAAGATCTGAATACAAGACATTTTTTACAAGTAGTCCTTTAGTGGTTTCTCAAGTAGCTAATTTCAATGGTTGGCTGTATATAAAGTTCTCTCTCTCAATTTTTTTTTCTAATTTAACAGCTTCAGATGCTGATAAAACTAAAACTATCTTTTTTTTTATACATATGCAGATAAAGTCAGTGAAAGAACTAAGTGGACAAGTGTGCCAAATATGCGGCGATGAGATCGAGATAACAGTGGATGGGGAGCCGTTTGTCGCTTGCAACGAATGCGCTTTTCCGGTGTGCAGGCCGTGCTATGAATATGAGAGAAGGGAAGGAAACCAAGCTTGTCCTCAATGCAAAACCCGGTACAAGCGCATTAAAGGCAGTCCTAGGGTTGAGGGTGACGAGGAAGAAGATGACATTGATGATTTGGAGCATGAATTTGACTATGGCAACCTCGATGGCCTGGGCCCCGAACAGGTGGCAGAATCCATGCTGACTGGACGTGCCATGTCTGGGGTTCCTAACCAATCAGAGCTTGACACCTCTCCCCTCAGCTCCAAAATCCCCCTTTTGACCTATGGGGAAGAGGTAATTTACTTTTTTCGGTGTAAATTTATAGGTATGCAGTATTTATAAGTACTGGACTGAATTGGCTGATGAATAAGTTGAAAAGGAGATAGCCTAGTTTAGCTCTGCATAGTTATAAATTCACAGAAGTTCGAGATTAGGGCCTAAATTGATCTTGAAATGCATCTAAAATATTTTTTTTCCCTGTGATTGTAGGATGTGGATATTTCTTCTGATAGGCATGCTCTTATTGTACCACCATTTATGGGGCATGGAAACAGGGTTCATCCAGTTCAGTATTCGGATCCATCGATACCTTGTAAGTCATTTATCGATTATCGAACCTTTGGCTTTGTTTTTTTGTATTGAAACCTTAGAGTAAAAGTTGAATGGTTTGTTTTTGTGATTTTGCAGTGCAACCTAGACCAATGGTTCCCAAGAAAGATATAGCGGTCTATGGTTATGGAAGTGTGGCTTGGAAGGACAGAATGGAGGAGTGGAAGAAAAGACAAACTGAAAAACTTCAGGTTGTGAAGCATGAAGGAGGAAATGATGGCGGTAGCTTTGATGGAGATGATCCCGATTTGCCCATGTAAATTGTCTCTTTATTTATTTATTTCTTTTTGAGTCAATTTACTTTTGGGCATTTTATTGAGCTTTTTTGTGATGTCTTTTACAGGATGGATGAGGGAAGACAGCCTCTATCAAGGAAGCTATCATTACCGTCGAGCAAAATAAATCCATACCGAATGATTATCATTCTTCGTCTCGTCATTCTTGGGTTCTTTTTTCACTATAGAATTCTCCACCCGGTCAAGGACGCCTATGGGCTATGGTTGACTTCGGTAATTTGTGAAATATGGTTCGCTGTTTCATGGATTCTCGATCAGTTCCCTAAATGGTATCCAATTGTACGAGAAACATACCTTGATCGGCTTTCGCTAAGGTATATCTTCGTCGTTTTGGGTCTGTTCTTTCCAACTTATTTGCAGGTCACTGAAACTGAACTCAACTAAAATGCACTTAATTCATTGTATGCAGTACTTATAAGTACTGAACTGAATTAGCTGATGAATAAGTTTAAAAGAAATTTCCCCATTTTGGAAGTCTAATTATTGTTCTTAATTTTCAGGTATGAAAAAGAAGGGAAGCCTTCTGAGCTGGCAAGTGTGGATGTTTTTGTGAGTACAGTGGATCCTATGAAAGAGCCGCCTCTTATCACTGCAAATACCGTTCTCTCGATTCTTGCAGTTGATTACCCTGTGGATAAGGTTTCGTGCTACGTGTCTGATGATGGCGCTGCGATGCTTACATTTGAGGCGCTCTCAGAGACATCGGAGTTTGCTAGGAAATGGGTTCCGTTCTGTAAGAAGTTTAATATCGAGCCTCGGGCTCCCGAATGGTATTTTAGTCAGAAGATTGATTACTTGAGGAATAAAGTCCACCCGGCATTCGTAAGGGAAAGGCGCGCAATGAAGGTCAGTGGAAGATAAGATAATACTATAAAATGAAAGAAGAGGTTGCTTTCGTGCTAATGTAATGAGGTTGGTTTTTTGTTTTTGCAGAGAGAATATGAAGAATTTAAAGTTAAAATAAATGGATTGGTTGCCACTGCACAAAAAGTTCCGGAAGATGGTTGGACAATGCAGGATGGAACTCCATGGCCCGGAAACAATGTTCGAGATCATCCAGGGATGATCCAGGTCAGCCTATTTATCTTTTTTTTTCCGATGTCGGTCAAATTCGATTTTTACTAATGCTAAATATATTAATGTGTAAGCTTTGAAAACATGCCCTGGGATCTGACTGTGTTGCAAAAAGGCCTTATGAAATTTTTCTTTGCAATAAGGTGCCTATGATTTCAAAAGTTTTCTTATTAGAATTAGTAACCTACCAGAAGGCATTCAAAACATTATATGTACTTTTCAAAAAATTTTGAAAATTTACCTCTAAGGTGTATTGTATTTTTATTAATTATGTTGCAAAATTTCAATTTAAAATAGACAAGATTACCTTTTCATAACATAATTTCAAATTGAAAATCCTTTTTCAAAAAACAATTTCTACGAGGAATTTTTTTGGAAAATAGTCAAAACGCATGTCATATTTTTTTAAGCTACCCTGTATTATTTAAGTGCTAAATAACAACGTAATTCTCGTTTTACAGGTGTTCCTTGGGAACAGTGGCGTCCGTGATGTGGAAGGAAATGAATTACCGAGTTTGGTTTATGTTTCTCGTGAGAAGAGACCTGGATTTGAACACCATAAAAAGGCTGGGGCTATGAATGCTCTCGTAAGGATCAAACTTTTTTTTATTTTTCCGGCTTTCTTACCTACATTGTTTAGTATAGTTGTGACATCCTAACTATGATGTTTTGTTTCTTTGCTGTTATTGCATTGCTTCAGGTTCGAGTCTCTGCCGTTCTATCGAACGCTCCTTACCTTCTGAACGTCGATTGTGATCATTACATCAACAATAGCAAAGCTCTTAGGGAAGCCATGTGTTTCATGATGGACCCACAATTAGGGAAGAAAGTTTGCTATGTTCAGTTCCCTCAAAGATTCGACGGCATCGATCGTCACGATAGATACTCCAATCGGAATGTTGTGTTCTTCGATGTAAGCAAGTTCTCCCTTCACTCCTTTCTCTGTTGAGATTTTTTATAATTTCCTGATCTGATCTTGGAAATTCTGATATTTCGATTTCTTTCAGATCAACATGAAAGGGTTAGATGGCTTACAAGGACCGATATATGTCGGAACTGGTTGTGTTTTCCGGCGGCTAGCACTTTACGGCTTCGATGCCCCTAAAAAGAAGAAACCTCCGGGTAAGACCTGCAACTGCTGGCCGAAATGGTGCTGTCTTTGCTTTGGATCTCGAAAGAACAAGAAATCGAAGGCGAAGAATGACAGTAAAAAGAAGTCGAAGAACAAGGAAACATCGAAGCAGATCCACGCCCTTGAAAATATCGAAGAAGTAACCGAAGGTAGTGATTGATCGCTCTTGTGATAATAAAATATAGTTTCTATTTTTTTTCTCAGCTTATAAAATCAAGATGCTTTTGTTTCAGGACCGAACAGTGAAAGACCTTCCGAGACATCTCAACTGAAATTAGAAAAGAAATTCGGCCAATCTCCGGTTTTTGTGGCGTCCACGCTTTTGGAGAACGGTGGAGTTCCTCAAGAGGCCAGCCCCGCTTCGTTGTTGAGAGAAGCTATCCAAGTCATTAGCTGCGGTTATGAAGACAAAACCGAATGGGGAAAAGAAGTGAGTGAAAAACGTGACCCGTTATTCGTTAGAAGGCTTTGATTATATTTCTAACGCGACAATGACACATGTTTTGTTTTAGGTTGGGTGGATATATGGTTCGGTGACGGAGGACATTCTAACGGGGTTCAAGATGCATTGCCATGGATGGCGCTCCGTTTACTGCATTCCAAAGAGGCCGGCGTTTAAGGGATCTGCCCCTATCAATCTATCAGATCGGCTGCACCAAGTTCTTCGATGGGCACTTGGGTCCGTCGAAATTTTCTTGAGTAGGCATTGCCCTATCTGGTATGGATACGGGGGTGGATTGAAATGGCTCGAGCGGTTTTCCTACATTAACTCGGTCGTCTACCCGTGGACTTCCATTCCCTTGCTCGTTTATTGTACCCTACCGGCTATATGTCTTCTCACCGGGAAGTTCATCGTTCCCGAGGTAATAAATATTCTACTTCATAGACTCGGTTATGTGGGGCCATTTTGGTATTGCTTTCCCAAGCTGAGCTTCTAAAAAGCTCCATTTTCAAGCTTTTCCTAAACAAACCCCAATTAATTGGTATCTAGAGTCAAAATCTTTTGTTTAGTTATAGATAGTTTGTAAGTGGAGCTTTTCGGGACAACAGCTGAGAAAGCAATACCTAACAAGTTTTTTTCTAACTCGGGATTATTTTACTCGTGTGTTGTGTAGATAAGCAACTACGCCAGCATTGTATTCATCGCTCTCTTCGTGTCTATCGCGGCAACGGGTATCCTCGAGATGCAATGGGGCGGTGTCGGGATCGACGACTGGTGGAGGAACGAGCAATTTTGGGTGATCGGAGGCGTTTCGTCCCATCTCTTCGCGCTCTTCCAGGGTCTTCTCAAGGTTTTGGCCGGTGTCAGCACCAACTTCACCGTCACATCGAAAGCCGCCGACGACGGAGAATTCTCGGAGCTATACATCTTCAAGTGGACATCTTTGCTTATCCCGCCAATGACGCTTTTGATCATAAACATAATCGGGGTGGTCGTCGGGGTCTCGGACGCCATCAACAACGGGTACGATTCGTGGGGCCCTTTGTTCGGTAGGTTGTTCTTCGCCTTCTGGGTGATTATCCATCTTTACCCCTTCCTAAAGGGTCTTCTCGGGAAACAAGACCGCATGCCTACAATAATTGTGGTGTGGTCTATTCTGCTGGCCTCGATCTTGACTCTATTGTGGGTCCGGATAAATCCTTTCGTGTCAAGAGATGGTCCCGTGTTGGAAGTGTGTGGATTGAACTGTGACTAGGAAACGTGAATAAAGAGCCTAAATAGGTTTCGAGTGGGAAATACATCGGCTGGCCGAGAAGCGGTTAGTGAATGTGTATTGTGAAAAAATGTGATGTGTTAAATTTTTACTTTTTTTTTTTGTGGAAAGAAAGATATAGTAATGGGGGTGTAGATACTGTGGGGGTTGGGGGAACACATTGTTTTTTTATTACAGGGTATTTATTCTTTTATTAAATTCTGTGGGTTTTTAGGTCTTTTTTTTTTTTGTTGTTGGTAGTAATGTGTCTGTATTTTCTAAATTGAATTGAATCATAAATTGTTCCCCAAGTGGAATGTGGGGAACTGGGTTTATTTTTGAAGTGTCTGAAGAACCACTTTGAAACATTATGATGTGGTGTTATTATTTGGTGAAAGGGACATTGACATTTTGTGTACCTAATTTTGAATTAATGGTCGAGTTCATTTTCAGTTTTATGCTTGAGATTCAAGTGATTTTCTGGGCATTTATCGCTTACAGAACATGCAGTATTATCATTACCTATCATGTGGATTGGTCTTGTATTTGCTGGGCAACTTTTGATTTTTTAAGTTCTTGAACCGAATTTAACTAAACCATTGTCTTGTGAATTCATGTACAACCATACTGGTGATTTTGAATTACAATCGGTCCATATGATTATGTAATTCTAGGACAAAGTAAGATTAGCTACTTCTTCAGAGAAATAAACACAATAATTTGAAGCAAATATTGTTATTAATTATTACATGTAAGAACATGGTTTTAGTATATCACATAATGTGTGCACTTCATGCCAGCCTTATATGGGGAATAAAGCTTGCGGTGAAATTTTATAACCGGGATATAAAAGGAGTATATAGTGCAGTTAATTTAGTTGATAATCTTAACAAATCTAACTATAAATAAGTTGTTGAATTATTAGATAGTTGTAGCGTGAGAAGCATATAAACTTTGACAACATATACAATCGAACATGAATACAATACGAGTATGAAATGTAATCTATATTAGTATAATTATTGTTATTTTTCGGCCTTGCTCATACCGAATTTAAGTATTAACACAAATCTCAAATCCAAGCTCACCCACAAACTTGAACCGAGTTTAATAGAAAAATGAGCATAAATACCAAGACCAGTCAAAAGGTTATATCAAATCAATGGATTATAATTATTTGAAGTTAACTTTTGTAAAAGCACAAAGTTTAAAAATTCCAATTTAGCGTGACAACAAATTTAAACTGGAAACATTAATTTCAATTTTATTACAGATAAATTTACATATTACAAAATAATAATTAAACATGTTATACTTTATAAATACGGACTTAAACCCTACTTGTAATATTCTTACTGAGTTGCGGCCTTAAACCCTACTTTCTTTAGCATTCTCTTCTTCATTTGCGGCTTCATAAACCCTGCAGCCATTATCCTCTTCTTCAATCAATCCCATTGTCATCTTACAATTCAACCATGACGAAGACTAAAAACCCTAAGAAAGCCTCTGCCCCCAATTCCCTCAAAAGGGGCAATAAGTTCTCCATTAATCAAGATCCTTTCTTCAGTCCCCAATCCAATAAACGCTCTAAACCTAATTTCAAAGATGACAACATTGACTCCGGTGACTCTGAGGAGGAAAACGGATTCGTTAGCGGCAAAGATACTGACGACGAACAAGAAATCGATCATTTTGAAGAGGAGACTGTGGCTGAAAGGAAACATCGCGTAGCTAAACAACTTATTGACAACCTTCGAGCAATTGGACGGAGACAAGATGATGAAGGAGAAGAAGATGAGGAAGATAAACAGTTTGATAAGGAAGGGGAGAGGGATAGTCGTGTGGCTAATATCTTGCTTCAGGAGCAGCTCGAAGAGAGTGGCCGATCGAGAAGACTCATTTCTTCCAGGTATTTTAGATATTTTATGCTAAATTTTAGTTTTGAAACTGAGAATTCCCATGAATTAGGTTTACTACATTTTTGTACTCGTTGATCGATTAGCTTTGGAGTGATTTTGGAATTTATGTTGTTCAATCTATTTGTGTGGAATTGGTGATTAGTATATTCATACTTGTGAACTGTGTACATCTTTCTTGCAAGTTCAGATTTAATATTTCTCTATATGATATCATGTTACATTCTTAACATGCATTTTGTTTATTTTCTGAGAAGTCTTATGTTCATCTTTATTTTAGGATTGAGAATCCTGAAACTTTTGGTGGTGGATTTGAGGACCTTGTAAAACACCGGTATTCTGTTACTGCCGTATGTCTGTCCGATGATGAATTGAAAGGGTTTTCTGCTTCCAAAGATGGCACGATTTTGCATTGGGATGTAGAAACTGGGAAAAGTGAAAAATACCAATGGCCGAACGGTGAAACATTGAAACTTCACGGAGTCAGGAACCCAGACAATAAAACTAGAAAGCATAGCAAACAGGTTTTAGCTTTGGCTGTCAGTTCTGATGGGCGGTATATGGCAACTGGAGGATTGGATCGCCACGTTCATCTATGGGATACACGTACAAGAGCACATATTCAGGTAGACTTGTTTATCAGCTGAATGCACTATATTCTGCTGCACTATGACTAACTATTTTGTGAAATGAATAGGTGATATATTTCATCCATTCTGTCAATAGCAAATATCGTGAAATTTCAGAATTTTATGTCTTACACTATATCCTGATTGATTACAGGCATTTCCAGGTCATAGAGGGCCTGTTTCATGCCTGACATTTAGGCAAGGGACTTCTGAACTTTTTTCTGGTTCGTTTGATCGATCAATAAAGATATGGAATGTAGATGACAGAGCTTACATGAACACATTGTTTGGTCACCAGAGTGAAGTATTGACAGTTGATTGCCTGCGGAAAGAACGGGTGTTGGCTGCTGGACGTGATCGAACTATGCAATTGTATAAGGTTTTTACTGTCATCCTAAAATGTGTTGAGTTCCATTGGCTTTAAATGAAAGCTATTCTGTTCTTTATCTTGCTTCTGCCATCAACATGGTTGTTGCTGTTCTGTTAGGAAAGTGTTATTTATTAGGAAGAGGATGGAATATTTTACGCCAATCAGTGCTCAAGTTGAAAATTTGGGATTAGAACCATTTTCTGTTCACTTTGGGGAATGGAACACAATTATATTTGGGGGTTGACTTGTCAAAGAAAAAACTGATCTTAAAAAGTGATTCCTGTCTGGTTCAATGCTTCAAAGTCATCTAAACTTTTTCTTTTTTCAGTTATTAAATTCAGGCTAGCAGTTGTATTTCCATGATGGATTAGCCATTAGGTTCTATAATTTCTCTTATGCTATCATTTGATAGTGTAGAAATGAATAACTGGAATAGGGACGTAAGTTTGTTTTGAAAAAGCTACTGCAAACAGTGGAGCAAAGAAATAGAAGCTGGCATTTATTAGTTCCTAATAGGCCCCAATCTGATCTTTAGGTAGCCAAATAAACTATCAACCTCTACCTGTAAAAGTTGATTGAAAGTTTAATTATTTGTTAGATTGGCCATTGGCCACATGACAAATCTGTATGCTGATACAGTTATAATAAATATATGATTATGGACTGACCAGAAAAAAATGGCACTTCTTCTCGAAACAGTTATTGTTTCATGGCCCAAAGTTAAGTGTGCTGCAATTGTTTTAGTTCACAAGTAACATTGCATCCTTTGAAAAGCAGATGTGCTTTTTATTTTTCGTTCTCTGGTCGTTTGTGTTTCTCTGCCTTGTTACGTCCCGAGTATCCTGACATGCAAGGAATTTATCTCAAATAGGAGATTGAAACACTTGACTATTTAGTAAGGTGTTTATTAGATAATTTGATGCATTGTCATATCTTTTTCTGTTATGATGTGATCTTTCAAATGTGTACTTACTGCTTAAATTATTACATATTGTCTATAGGTTCCCGAGGAGTCAAGGTTGGTGTTTCGTGCTAAAGCTTCTTCACTGGAATGTTGTTGTTTTATCGACAATGATGATTTTTTATCTGGATCCGATGATGGGAATATCGATCTCTGGACAGTTCAGAAGAAGAAACCTCTTTACACCGTCAAGAGCGCTCATACTTTGCCGACTAACCTTGAGAATATTGAACAAAAAGATGATGGAAATATTTTAAATGGTCACAAGGGTAATTTTTTTAAACCTTTCTGTCTCTCATTAACTACTAGACTGGTGGAAGAGAAATGATCTTCCATCAGGTACATAAACGGTGGATAATGCATCTCAATTCTGATGTTGTGAACAGCATGCTCGTGGGTGAGTTCAGTGGCTGTTTGTAGAGGTAGCGATGTTGTTGCATCAGGAGCTGGTGATGGTTTCGTTCGCTTGTGGTGCATTGACAGTGCTTCCAAATGCAGCATTCAGCCGCTTTACAATCTTCCACTTGTAAGTGAAAATATTATGTAATATGCAAATCCTTACTTACTCCTTTGTTTATGTATCTAAAATTTTTAATTGGTTTCACAGACATTGAATGACACCTTGTTTTTAACTTATATTGCTGTGGCACGTTCTAAGTGTTCGGCTTCAAGCCTAATAGTGATTGCTGTCAGCATTTTTAGCTTTTAGTCTTTGGACTTATATTTGTCAATTCTTTGAGAAGTTAGTTTGATTTGAAAATGGCGGTAAGCCTTCTATAAATGTAACAAAATGGTCCAATAATTCAGTTTGCTTACCCAGATAATGCTTCAAACGGACGTTTGAGAGCCAAACTAGAGGCTAAATCAGATATATAAATTTTTTCCCTTCAAAATATATTAGCTCAGCAAGGACCACCATCTTCTCTGTAATGGATTGTATAATGCACATTCCTGTTTGGTCGTTCCAGGGTAATCTATATTGCGTGTCAGAAAATTCATATGAATTCAGGTTTTTCTTGTTTTAGTATGTGTTGAAGAGAGGCAGCGTAGTTTGTGATCCTGACACAAGATGGGTACTTCAAGTTGTGGAACTCTTAGCTTTTCTTATGGTCTTATGGATCATTGTTGACAAGAAATAACCGTTTCATTAAATGCCGACTTAGAAGCTCACATGAATGATTGAATAAAAGTATTTAACCTATATGTGCACTATTGAACCCCTATCTTTATAAGGTATATTCGAAGTGTTCCTAATGAATGACGTCTTCACCAAATTCTAATCGAGTTTTTTTATAAGAATCAGATCATGAGTATAACTGAAATTATGAGTCAAAAGTATGTTTACTCAGAAACTATGCGAGCTCAAAACTGATGCTAATTCAGTACCCATGTTGGTTTTGGGCAACTGTGAGGTCAATGTTTGGTTTATTAAGCAAAGTCGTAACTGTAATACATCTTTGTCTCGTATTTTTGGCTGCATGAAATATTTGCAGCAATTATCAATCACCCTAGCTGTCTATTTTTACCCCGTTTTCATCTGTTTTGTTTATCTTGCACTCTTTTAGCTTTCTGTTCGTTTTGGCTCGTGTAGTTGCGTAAATCATCGAACTTTGTTATTTATCAAGTTCGTTAGAGGCACTGGAGCTCCTATCTTGCTTACCATATTATTTCATACAATTGCAGATTGGGTTTATCAATTCACTGGCTTTTGCAAAATCTGGAAAGTTTCTTGTTGCTGGAGTGGGACAGGTGAGGAACCCTATAAATTTTGATAAGATTCTTTTAATGTTCTCTCATGTGTATCTTTCATTTATTTCATTCTCTTAAATCTAAGAGAAGGTCCTCCAAAGTTGAATCATAATTGAATGAGAAGCACTTTTGAGAAAAAGGACAGATTTGAATTAAAAAAAGCCATGAAGACCCCCCCGAACTTGTTCCTAAACACTAATTTACCCTCTGAATTTTTAAAAGTTCCAAATAACCCACTGAACTCGCAAAAAAGTTCCAAATAACCCTGAACTTGCAAAAAGTGAACTAATTTGTCCCGTCCCCTCAATGCCTCGTGTCAACTTTAGAAAAGTGACATCTATTTAAAGTCAAACCAACCAAAAGTTGGCATGTGGCATTTAGGGGCCAATAAGTTCACTTTTTGAAAGTTAAGGGGGTTATTTGAAGCTTTTTTGAAAGTTCAAGAGGTAATTTGGTGTTTATGGACAAGTTCGTCAAAAACAGAACAGAGTGGGACACTCAAATACGTCACCATCTTCACTGTTGTTGTCATTTGTTTACAACGAATATTAACTTCTGCTTTAGAAAGCTTGGAATGGAAGGACAGATTAATGTGCAAATTTTCGAGTCATTTTAAATTCTTGAGAAGTATGTGAAACTTGCTAATTTAATGAATGGAGATTGATTTGATTGGTTGTGGTATAGGAACCTCGGCTGGGAAGATGGGGAAGAATTTCGGGTGCTCGAAACGGAGTTGCTATTCAACGGCTAAAGCATTTGTAGGATTTATACAGTTTTGATCACTTGGACACGGTTGTTGATTTAGTTTATTCGCCAAAATCGTATAATTTAATGCCAAGTGGCTTATTGGTTGTAGTTTTCGAAATTGTAAAAGGAAGAATTTCGGGTCTGCAAAATGAAAATTTTGTTAGTTCATGGAGGTGAGGGGTCATGTTTCATCAATGGATAAGTGGTTTAGATGCTCCAAAGACCCACCCCTATTACTATTTTTATTTATTTCTGTTATTAACTGATTGCTAAATTTTTTATGAAGCCTAACTCGAGTCTAGTCAAGTTCCTGACAAGAGTTTTGCTATGTTTCTTAAATTTTTAATGAGCTTCAGTCGAGTTTCAAGTTTCACCCTGCGAAGTAATAAATTTTGTTTTTTAATAATACGTACAACTGTAATCACCTTGCATATCAAGCAAATAAACATACATCTTTTTTGTGTCATGGATATAATAATATAAAAAAAATTTAAAAGATGTCATTCTTATCATACATCATGAATGTATTATTCGATTTTCTCAAATGTGTAATGAGCTTGTTCATGAGTTAGTTCACGACTATATTCACAAGCCTCTTATCGAGTATGTTCACGAGTTTCGAGTCGAGTATCCTTTTATTCAAGATCGGTTCATTTATGAATCTCATATTTTGTTCACGAACAAGCTCATTTATTAAAGAGTTGGGCCCGAACAAGCTGTCACCGAGCCGAGCATTACACTAGTGACTTGACTTATTTACCGCCATATTTATGATTAAAATCACGGGATTTTGGTTAATTGTTTCATATGCACCGAAAAATAGTATGTTGAAAAATATTGAATTTACAAAGATCATCAGGACTCGAGCTAATGCCTCAAGGTTTTTATTTTCTTTTGTTTATGGTTTTTCAATAGGTATAGAATTATCATGTGAGAGCGAAACGTAAGCTTCTTAGAAGAGAAAAAAAAAAACACACAGCAATTTTTATTGATAAATTATTGTGACTTACAAAATGATAAAAGATATGAAAATACTAATTGAATAACTTACCTATTGTCTCCATTATTTACTCCCATGTCCTCCGCTCAAATTTTGTTATGCGTTTTATTTTACTTTTTTTCATTTGCTTGAAATTTTACAATAATATTTGTATTGTCGCATGAACACATAACAAAGAATGAATGAGAATAAAAGATATTCCAAAACAGATATCCCCATCACTAAGGTGCCTTCATCATATATTCTTCCATTGAAGTTTCAAATCTTACATTTGCTTAGTAATTCTTCAAAAGAAATTTTACATGGTAAAATAAAATCGTTCGTATCCGTGTACAAAATTAAATTCATCATATTTTTCTGTCATTTCCACTGGTAGACTTAATTTATTTTCCAACCATCCCAAAATTAAACATGAAAATGTCATGAAATTAAAACTAACATATAGAATAAATGTCTACTCAAAATGAAAGATTTAATCAAATGGCATAACAAAAAAATTCAGTTCAATTGATCTTATTTTACACAAGAAAAAATTACAAATAGTCTACATAATATATTTGTTGCACAAGGCAGTATAAATCCTCCATTTGAGGCATAATTATTTTGGGGTAGTTTCCATTTTCCTTAAAACCAAAATTTAAATTCTAAACTGAATTCCCCTTATGTTATCAATAACGATAATTTGTTTGGAAAAAAGAATTTACAATCATCGCCATCATGTTAAAATCCAAATTTTGCAACTAAATGAATTGCCCAAAATTTGTTAAAAAAAAAAATCAATCACAAGATATGAAAAGTGAAACGCAATATTTCCTCACTCACAATATCAATACCAACGGCCTTCAACGACGAATTTGTAAATCATACTCTATAGCCTTGAGATCAAATTCATGGAGACAAGTCAAATAATCAACTACGACGCAACATGACAAGTCAAAGGAAACGTCGACAAATATGTACAAAATATTTGATAGTGAACCAAATCCCGAGAAGAAAAAACGATAATTACAACTAATTCTGAAGTGTGTATTCATATAAACTTCCCATCCCCCCAACAATTTCACTGTCACAACACCTGAATTCGAAATTACACTTTTACCTTCTTTTTTTTGCTTACACAATCCTATTCAAAGCAATTCTTTCACTTTGTCGAGCAACCCGTTCCAATGGCGTGATCATTTGTGGCATTGTCACACCTCCCGAAACTATGATCTCTGCTCCAACAAATAAAAACCGAATAAACGAGTTGAATCGTGGCTTAAATTGAACTACAAGGAAGAAGCAAACCTATGCCTTCTCGAATTGATAGATTTGGTCTGATTATATCTTTTGAGTTCACGAGAAATATATCACCAATGTATAGATGATTAGTTGGCACAAAAACACTACATAACTCTTCGTCTTCGTTTTCTTTCTGCACTCACCAAACATAACATAAATGGTTGAAGAATATTAAAACTACGCTGAAAAACCAATGCCATCCAAATTTAACTTGAAAGAAGGAATAATTTAGTCACACCATCTAATAAGAAATAAATCTACAAGGCAAATGGATTTTTGCAGCTTATAAACACTTTAAAGAAAGCAACTAGACAAATAAACAAAAACAGTTGTAGGTTGTTCGAATCACATTTTCAAGAAGCTAGCCCGTCATGTCTCGCACAAAAAAAAATTGTAAATTTGTAATGCCATTTTTAATTAACCTAATACTTTACATATACATACAAATTTATGACATACGCATTAACGATGTTTGTTTTCCATAACTGAAAAAAATATAATCAGGTATTTTGATTTTTCTTGTTCAGTATAACATAAAACCGGTAGATTATACTAAATAAAGTAAACACGCATGTAAGAAAACAGTTAAGAATATAAACTCAAGATTTTGGCAAATGCAAAGGAATGAATGCTTGTAATAAGAAAAAATGGGAAGGTAAAGAGCATGTCAGGAGTATGGTCCACTCGATAGAGCGTTTCTTTTTGTGAACTGAAAGTACAACAATTGATGCTGGGAAAACCTCGATGAAATGACAATAATAGGAAGATATGCAGACAAGAAGGTGTAAAACATTAACTAATGCTGGCTAATACTAGTGACATCCTACAAAACATTATGAACAAAAAAAATGAGAAATTATATGGGTCGGTTCAGTAATGAAGCCCTTGAGACTTATTATAGTTTATACCTAACAAATGGCTTCTAAAGTCTGATATTTGAAGAAAATATGAAGCAAATACTTGAACCAACTGACTACACATTGCATGTGTTAAGAAGGAAAATGTCATGTTCACATCACTTGATGAACTATATGAATTATATAGGATTTCGGGACTTGATTCAGACAAATCATGCATAAAGATCAAACATATCACTTCGTTAAAGAAAAAACCCAAAATAGCAAAAATACCTGAAGAATGACAGTTGATGTGATAAAACCAAATGCATATTCACCAACACGAGGATGACGTATAATTGCAACCTCTTTAAGGGCTGTTGTATTCTGACCTATGGGGAGATAATATTAATCAGTGTCAACCATCTTTCACCAATGCCAAATCTTTTGGGGGAAAATAACAATATAAATGTCTAAGCAAATGACAACGGCCGACAATTAGAATTTCAGTAAATTAAATGGAATTTAAAATATTTTCATAATAACCAATCATTAGCCGACTTAAAAAACTGAAGGGAAATAGAGGGAAAACAAATATTCGAATCACATCAAGTTGAACTGACAAATTAACTGACTTGTCCATCGTCGTAGGTAACAGAAAACATTACAGCTCTACAATGAATTGAATTCAATATACCAGTCATTTGAGATTCCAGACTACATAAGTAATCGAACTTACATAAAGTCAGTCATCATTCTCTATAACCACACCTGAACAATGTTTCTACTATGCAGCAGGAAAATCAAATTGCAGAAAAATTCCATAAGTAAATATAGCACAGAAGCCACAGATGATGGAAAAGAATATAAAAGTTAAGCCAAAATATGAATACAGCCTGTAACTTTACACAAGAAAATTTGTTAAACAATATGTCAAATCCACATGTTATAAATGGAGTACGTGAGGAGCAGCTCCCACACAAACAATTCTTTATACTTCTGCATTTACAGATATATTCACAACATCATAAAGAAGTGCCTGATACCTGGAGAAATGGCAGCACTAATTTGTTTGGTTGATGAATACAAATGCTTAACAAACGGCATTTGCTTAATGAACCATTCCCCAAGCCAGAAAACAGTGGAGCCTATCCACGATGATACAAAAACCCCAACCAAGAATACAAACACCAAAGATGTCACAAATCCTAGTCCTGCACAAGAGTTACAAAACTGTAATTCTGTAAATGCATACAAATTAATCATATAGAATATGCGAATGTGTAACATTTCGAAGAAAACAAATGTGTACCGAAAATGTCAATGCCAAGCCGTTCATAAATTGGACTGAAGAAACCATCAATAAATTGAATAAGCCACCATGTAACAAAGAATGTCACAGCTAGGGGGAACAATACAACACTGCAATTTCACAATTCAAGCTAACATTATGATTGACGGATCCAATTAGGTCTAGAACATATAATTTAGCAGTAACATCTCGTACCATCCAGTCATGAACTTCTTTGACACCCAACTCTGGAGTACGAAACAGCAAGCCTGGACAAAAAATAAACAATATGCATAAAAAAGTGTAACTATAAATTATTTACGAACCTCAAAAATTAAAAGAGATGAGAACACAGGCTTAAACTAGAACCAATTTGAATTTTAAGTTTATTTTAACTAGTGCACACACTTCATAAATTGTGTGTATTTCTTATTTCAAGCTCTGGATCTGGGATTTCCATGGGCACATGGCAAAGAGTTTCATCAGATGTCATATTTCTCCATAAAAATCAACAATGTTGGGGTGGAAAATACTAGATGCTGTCTTCTCAAATAATTGAGGTAATATCTCCAATTTTTTTACAGAATAGTATTTTTACACTGGCTTTCATAATTTAAGTTTCAGTGGCCAAAAAATTCAAATGCAAAATAAATCAATTTTAGTTGCCTTTGGCTATAACTTCATCTGATGGTGCTCAAAAACAGCAAATATTAAGCAGCGTCCATTGGCTCTGCCTTTGTTTAAAGAAATAAAGCACACCTCACTTGAACACTGCCACTTAAACTGACGAACACCAAAAAGAAAGGCAACAACTAGCTCAGAAATAGCAAAGAAGACCCAAAAGATATTCAATATATTGACGTCTTGTCCTTATTTACTAGTTAACTGAACAGAATTATAATAGTTTCAGTATACAGCTATTAACAGCCATAAAACTTTATTTTGAACAAGAACAAGGTACTCCCATTTCCTCTCATAAAAGGGCTATGTTAAAAAATAGAAACAGATTTACTACGCAACAAATAGGTTGTTTCAATCAATAAATTTAAATCAATAAGTTCCTCTGTCCTGCTTATAACAGTGCTTGTAATTACAAGTATTGACTGTAGTAATCAAGCTCACTAGTTGTTAATTGGCCATATCCTGCACCAAGACTTCCCCAAATCCAGTCCTATTGTTTTCTTTATTGTCTCCTTGTGAAATACTACTCAGCTTCGTAGTTAATCCAAACACAAAAATGATTGTATATCTTAGGTTCAGTCACATAACTCCACAGAAAACAATGTCTCTGAAGAAGGAAGGTACAATTAATTCTTTACAATCCAAAAAAATTTCAGTTCAAGCATACCTGGCACCAACTTATCTTTTTCTATTTGTGCTTCAAAGCCAATAGCTTGTTTTTACATCATTGAATATGTACGAACTCTGATTTCTGTAGTTAGTAATATATAGAAGATGTATGTCTAATGCTCATGTTGGATGGATAGTAACTTTATTTAAGGAGTATGAACACTATTACCAACAAACAGCCACAATATACATAATACTTCAGAGTCACTCAGAAATATATCGGCATGAATCTCATAGTTATTCCATAGGAATGGTTGAAACAATTGAAATTCATCTGATGTATGCGTAACTCAAAGTTTGAGTCATTAAAATGCAAATGCATCCTTGTTTATTAGTGGAATTTCCACAAAAATAGGTAGATTGACCATACTCTTATACGCAGTTCAAACCCAAAGGACATGGATGTGGGGTGTGCAAGAGAATATAAAGCTATACTTGAATGTAAAAGATGACCTAATATATCACTTAATTCTGTGGAAATGTCCCATAAGTAGCAGATGATTTACACCTAATGTCAAACTACTGCACTAGCAACAATACCTGGAAAGTGTATACTTAAATATGATTAAAGGCCTAACTTGCTGGAAAAGCATCTTATTTACTTAAGCACATACCAGCAAAGAATAGACCTAGTGGTCAATGTCTACATCAAATGATCAAGTAATAAGGAAGAAATGTAAATTTTTCCAACCATATGTTTCAGATACTACTTTGCTTCAACACATTGTGTGGGCAAACTTGAACTAGCACTCACCAACCAAGATGTCAGCCTTCTAGAATATTAGATTCCAATATTTCCTCCAGGTCCTAGAACTATATTGCTGTACTACTGCATGCAAGTCAAATCGAAACATAAACAGTAATGAAGACAAAATTGACTTTCTACGTTCTCCTGTAGGCAACTTGATAGAACTTTGAATAATATTTCAAACAATAAGTCTGAAGCTTTCATTAATCATGATTTCCATGCAAATGTAAAGAATCTCAACAAGCATATGCCATATGGATTATTGCCCAGTTACCCCACATCTCTACACAAAATTATTAGGAAAAACCAGCAGCACCTAATTCTGACCATTTACTAAAAGTTCAATTTGATAACTTGTAATATTTGTGAAACCTAGAATATTTTTCATCTTTAAGACTCCAACATTTTTTGTGAAAAAGAACAGCAATTGAATTTATGACAATTAAAAACGAAAAGATGAATACAAGAATTTTTATTTGAATTGTAAATTAATATTTCATTACGGATATAAGCAATCGCACAAATCAATTGGGATATACAAGGCAGATTTGTTCTGATATTTCCAAATTCAAGTGCATTTACATCCATTATGTTGTCCAATACTAAGAAACAAGTCAAGTCTGCATTCTGTGAACAACTAGCCTATAGCTGCAAAGCTCCAAGCCTGTTTCCGTGCCAAAATTGGCCCCCAAAGGCTAAAAATAATAGATGGTCAAACATTTCATCCTAAAATAAGTAGATCGTATACATATCAAACTGCTTAAAGTGAAAGATACTATTATACCAGCTTATGCAAATTGAATGGGCAATATCATACATGACATTTAGTTCACTCCATAGTAGTCAAGGCGCTGAGGCGCACTCAAGACGCAAGGCAGTGCCTTGGGCTTTTTGGCCGCCTTGGGGCGCTCTAGGCGCAAAAATTAGCCTAAAACCCCTAAAGGCGCAAGCTCTTGCCCGATAGCCTAGGCGCGCCTTTGACTAATATGGTTCACTCATGCATATATAACCGAATAACTGAGACTTGCATGAGGAGCAAGTGTCTCTATAGGCTGACAGTTCCAAAATACTAGGGAAATTCAACAAAAGACAATTAGAATATATCTGTTTAATACGCAGGGTCTTCTTGAATGGTCATGTGTTTAGCTTGTGGATGGGTACACTTATTCAAAGTTTTACTTTTTCCAATTGTGCAATAAATAACGATCATATGATGTTTTCGTTCATTGAACAATTAGTATGAATTGTTGGAAGATAAAACCACAATTGGTTGCCGCTACAAGGAGCTTTTTGTTATACATGTCACATAAGTTTATTTGTTCTTTTCGTCATCTCATCCATTTCATAGATTATCTGCTAAGTTATTAGACAATGCAACAATATAACAAAGCTAGTCAACATGGCATCCCTTCATAAGGCGTATTACATCGCACAGATATAACAAAACATTTTTATAACACCCTCTAACAATCCAAGTATCATATATTGACAAATTTGAAATAAAGATAAAGGTAAAGTCGAGAATGGACTGGAAACGTGAACTAAGACACATTCACATTATGATCCCCTCAACATAAATTTACAAGAAGTACAGTGATTAATGAGAAAACGTATTATTCCGTTCATATTTTTAGCCTCAAACATCCGTTTTCTGATGTCAGATAGGAAAGCAGAACAAGAATTCTAGCACAAAATAACTCCGAGCTCACACGATTCTTTTAGTCAATGAGGCAGCACCAATTTTCTGCTCAATATAAAATGCCAGATATATCTATCAATGAACTCCGAACATATTACTCTCCACATCTTAATTTAGCAACCAATTGAAGAATTTGACCAGTGGTATCAAATAGGAGCATTACATACTATGCGTAAAAGAGACAGAGCTATAAATAGGAGAAAACATATGAACAGATCCACGAGTTACGGAATCTAATGTAGAATGATAGAGAGTCAATAAGAAAGCGGAAATTTTGAAAATTAACCTCACGAGTAGATGAATTAGATGAAGGAGGAGGAGACTTGGCCGGATCTTCGACGTCATTTTCGGGTCGACTCAACGGAATAGAAGTGGATTCATCCTTGAGTTCGGCCATTTGGAGTCTGAGAGGGAATGAGAAAATGAAGGCGAGTGAAGTGGAAGGACCTCTTTCATATTTTTTCCTTTAACAGTAACACTTTCCTTATTAAATAAGCAATAATTACGATTTTATTTTATTTTTTATTTTTTAAGCACCCCTTAATGTCATTTTGTTTATAGATTAGGTATGATTAATTGATGTTATACGTATTAGGTACATGGCCTACTAATTTTGTGCAGTGTATATGAGCTGTGCACTTCTATTTGGGGCAAAAGATAGATAATGAACTCAATTGTAAATCTCAAAAAATTTATGAGTCTATCCTTTTATTATTTCAAACTTCTTGTTTAACGTTTTCTACTTGAATAATGTTTTGATCAAGCATTTTTAGATGCACATAAGTAAACTTTTCGTACTTTCTTAATTACTCTTTAAATGAGTCTAAGCTTGATATTTTGTTATCATTCATGTGATTCTTTTCTATTACTTTTCAAACTTTGTCTCAAATTTTAATTTTCATACATGAAGTTACTCAATATCAAAAAAGAGTAGTGTACTCGATATTCGTAAGGAGGAGTGTTATAGCACAATAGTTGCTAACCAGTAATAATTTGTGATCGGGCTGCAATATGAGCAATTTCATTATTGTAGTTCTTTGTATACCAAAAAATTATGCTTGAAAAATACCAATAAGAAGCATTAAAGTAGGAGAAGATAAAACAAAATCATCAATTGTGGAGTCATTGTAGTAAATAGGAACTTCCTCAAAACTTGCGTCAAATTAACTTTTTAAAGACACGAAACATAGAGTTTTAGTAATTCACGAAATATCATATTTTTTATAAAATTATTCTTATTTAGTCATGATTGTGCCCGTATAAATATATGATTTTATGTTGGATTAATATAGTTCCCTTTCATTTATTTCATTCATGTTTATAATTATATTCTCATAACATGGTATCAAAGCCAGTTTTCTTAAGGTAAATAAGATTTAAGAAAAACCAATCAAATAAACTTTATTCTTTCATGCACAAAACCATCAAGTCGTAACCAATTTTTATAAACACAATGGAAGCTGTAAATTAGACATGACCCAATAATGCCACTATTGACTACATGAAAGGACACAAGCAAATAAAGATATGGAATCAAATATATTCTTCATAGTCTATACGAAATTAACTATATGCATGCTCATTCTTGGTGACTAAGTTAGCATTATTGACCCAATATGGGTTGCATTATACAAAAAATAATTATTTATATTAAGACAAAAAAGACTATCAAATAAAGTTCAATTTCCAACAACTCGAGATTGAAAACATAAATTCAAAGATTTATTCAAAAATACAAAGGAAAAACCCAAAAGTACTGAGACTCGAATTTAATTTACGAGAAAAATTAGGAACATGAAATGTCTTTTCCAATCTTAAAAAAATCATTATTTAGTACTAAATTGCAATCTCCAACAACCTCCACAAGTAAACGCATCTTGTTTCTAGATAAAATGTGTTGTTCACTTTCCATCAACTTCCTTGGGTTTTGCAAATCCTGCAATTCATTGGTAATGTGAATTGTATAACTAAAATCAATCCACCATGTGTCATTATAAGTTTTAGCCATATTAGATTCAAAAAAAATTAGAGATATCAAATTACCTTTCTTTTCAAGCCAATCCTTAAGTTTGATGCAATCCTTTCTCATGTGTCCCTTTTTTCTTTACAGAATTAGCACTTTGATTCTTTTTTAATATTAGCTTGAGTAGGTATTTTACCTTTTGCCTTATTTTTTGAATGGTATTTTTTCTTTCGACGAGTAGCTAAATGAGCATTTTGCGAGCTTTCCCCTTGTTCCATCAACAATCTCTCCTCCTCTTGGACACACATGGCCATAAGCTCATTAATTTACCATTTATCCTTATGTGTGTTATAAGAGATCTTAAAGGGTGTAAAAGGTCGTGGAAGAGTGTTTAATATGTAATGCACCAGGAAAGAATCAGAAATCTGAACCTCTAAATTCTTTATTTGAGCCGAGATATCCCTCATCTTCAAGATATGCTCACGCACACCTCAGATACCGGTGAGCTTCGTGGATGAAAACTGCATAATTAGGGTCTTGGCCAATGCTTTATCAGAAGTAGCATATTGATCATCAATAGACTAAAGTAAGGTTTGGATATTCTTATGCTGCTCTGTTGAACCACAAATCCTTGATAAAATTTTTGTTTAAATGAACATTATGCTGAGGCGATTAGATCATTCCCAACGCTCATGAAGAGCAATTTCGTCAAGAATGCTAGTAGCAGTAAGTGGTGGTTCATTTTTCCGATTGCATAATCATTGCCCATCCACCCCAAATGAAGGAGAACTCTTTCCTCCCATAGCTTATAGTTTTCACCTTTGAGTTCGGGAATATTTTTTGGATTGCATAATCATTGCCCATCCACCCCAGATGAAGGAGAACTCTTTCCTTCCATAGCTTATAATTTTCACCTTTGAGTTCGGGAATAGGATAACTTGCATCAACGAAACTAATATTTTGAATAACTGTATAAATAAGCTAATTCATTAATTTTGAGACTGATATCATAATATATGTTTACCAATGTAAAACATATAGATATGAACATAAATCACAACATAAAAATTAATTGTGGCAATATTATGTTCAACTTATATGACAATATTATCAAATTATATACTCCTTTCTAATACATGTGGGCAAATTAGAAAAATATTTTTACATATTATCTCTGTGAATATAATAAATTGTTCCTATGAGATAAATTTATCATATTAATTACAATTAATGCTTTAATATGTGTTCCAAAACAACCCAATATATAATTTTATATATTTAAATTTGTTGTGACTAAACTCTAATTACTTCAAATTATATGGATCACTAGATATTTAATATATGTCATTATTTTATTAATCGTAGTTTATGTCCTTAAATAATATGTGATCTAAACAACATAATATATAATTTGGTACAATTAAAATTGTTGTGACTAAAATTTAACTATAGAAATTTGTATAAATCACTAGACATTTATTATTTTTTTCATATTATCAAAAATAACTTCATTTTTAACATATGTAATAAACACTTAATTATTAATATTTCCATATAAATGACATATAATTTCATAATATTAGCCATATGACAATATCCAATTATATATGAAGACTCATTTCACATTTAATTCAAAACACATTTTTTGACTTTTGAGATAAAAATATTTACAAAAGTCAAAGTCAAATAATTCATTTACAATATGTGATCCAAGACAACATATTATTTTCTTTAATTAGAATTGTTGTGACTAGATTCTAATTATATAAAATTACCAGGATCACTTAACATTTATTGATATTAATATTATCATAAAATATTTATATATCTCACACAATGACTATTGAATAAATACATTTTGTGATATAAACTTAGTATACACGGACCCGTAATTTTAAATCATGAAAAATAACTAATGATGGTTTAAATTGCATTAATAAATTACCCATAAATTTATGGATACAAAATCCACATGCATATATATATATATATATATATACACGCGCGCACACACATATATATACATATATACACACATATATACATATATAATCGAGTTTGATCACAAATGATCAAACTAATCTATATGTTTTATCAATAATAAGAGAATAATAATAATAATGATAGTACTGTAGAATTCAATAATTTGAACATAAACAAATTTCATTATTAGCTTGTATTATCATTATTAATCATAATTAATGTCTTAATACAATATGTTCATCTCGCAAGAATTTAGATCTCATCTTTCATTTACCACAAGTCTTCCTCTATTTATTTATTTTAGATAAAATAATCACAACGATCAAGACTTCATAGTTGCAGAATTTCGTTTCTTTTAATATTTATTAAAAATGTAATAATTATTAAAAGCAGTTGGTAATTATGGGCCGGATCCGGACCGGGTCCAGTTTGGACCCGGTTCCGGATCCAGTTTGGACTCGGTTCGGATCCGTTTGAATATATCCGACCTGAATTCGTTGGATCTATAATTTTAGGATCCAGATC
>CATIWQ010141450.1:0-27316 GCA_949673415.1 Euphorbia schlechtendalii | reverse complement strand
GAAATTATCTACTTTTTCAAACCTCATCAAAAATCAACTTTTATGAATTCCTTTTGAGGTTTGAATTTTATTTTGCTTATTATTATTATTATTATTATTATTATTATTATTATCATCATTATTATTATTGATTTAATAATTTATTTGAACTATGTCCATTTTTGTAATTTAAACCTCAAACCACAACCGTGAATTATATTTTGCCAAACACTAATTATAAATAAGTTAATAACAGCAACAGCAAACCGTAATAAGAAACCGTAATAGCAAACAGCACTTAAGTCTATTTAGTTTTTCAACTTTATTCCATTTTGTTTGTCATTTAAGATTTTCAATGCATTTTTTCAGTGTAATTTACATTTGTATTAATAATGAGAGAGATTATAAAATAAATGAACTTTAAATTGGTAATTAAAAAGAGATGAAATTTTAATAAAATAAAACATAAATTAATCATTTTAGTAGTGTAATAATTTTTATTAATTTAAGTGAAAATCTTAAAAAACATAAGTAAGGGAACGAGGGAGTAGTACGTAAAAAACGAAGAAATTAAATAACAAATTAAAATTATAAGCCATAATACTATATAAAAAACAAAGAAATGATAAACAAATATAATATATAAGCCAAGTAATTTAGACTATTACCAAGATCCGAGGGATTATATGTTAAAGTTACTTGGGTAGGTGGTGGATAAATTTTTATATTCAAAACATGTGAAAAAGTAAAAAAAAAAACGAAAAACTAGTAAATCTTAAAATCTTGTTTTACTCATCTAAATCATCTAATTTAAGATTTAGGGTAAACTTAAAAAAACTTGCTTTGTAGTTTCACTCATTTTTAAAATCATGTATTGTGTATTTTTTTTTTCCAAAAATATTGTTTCATTACAAACAATAATGTTAGAGAAGTTATTTTAATCAATATAAAATTTTTATAATTTAACCATAATATTTATAATTATATATCAAAATTTGAGTAATTTTTGAAAACTTTTCATTTTATTATCATCACATTTAAATTAAAAAAAATAATTTGTACTTCTCAAAAAAATTCTTGACTTTATTATTAAAATATATTGTAATTTTATCATTTAAGCTTCAAAAATTCAATTCAAAATTAATAAGATTATCCTATTTATTTTATGATGTAATTAAAAATTTTCAATTTAACGATTACAAACCACGTGACATGTTTTTTAATTTTACTCTAAGATTCACTGCATTTCTTAAAAAAGAAGGAATTGACTGCAAACAAAATGAATGCAGAAATTATCCAATTACTAACTATACAGGAACAAAGTATTATCTACTAAAAAATACACAATGCTTGCAAAAAGAAAAGAATAACTAAAAGAAGACTGAAATAAAATTTGTAAGAAATTTTGCTGTAAGTGGTCCACAATTTAAATATTTTAAGATATGGTCCATCACAACAAAATTGTAAAATACATTGACTACACATTGCAAATTAAGGAAGCAACTTCTCACTTTTATTTCAGCTTCACCATCAGAAACTTTAAATTTGATTATAGTTCAATAATGTCAAATACATATATAGATATAAATTTTTTTTTATTTACAAAAGACGATAATTTTGATATTGTGGCACAGTTTAAAATATATGCAGAGCTTACTGAAGAAAATTTGCATTTACAAGTATGCGATAGGAACAGAAAAAAGAGCACAAATTCCTCTTCAAATTTTACCTAAATATCATTAGATACATGTACTTCAGCTATATAAACCAGTAATTGTAATAAATATGCTACTTGAATCTTTACTATTTCATTAGATAGAATAACATCTACTAAATAGCATCAAAGTTCAATACGAGTTTAATTGAGTTAAATTTGATTTGTTTGTGTTCATTTGTTAAATGTTTAAGGAGCTCGAGTTGGGCTTTGAACCTCATAATTATGTTCGTAAATGGTTCTTTTAGTAATTATTTTATTTAGCACGTTTAAATTTTTTTAATGTAAACAACCATTTTTTCCATTATCTTTCTAATTATAGCAACGAATTTGTATTTTTACTTTTAATTCATTATCTCACTTAATCAGGAACAACCGTATGAAATTGGTTTAGATAAACATATAATATAATTATTTTGTTAATTAGCTAAGAAAAAAGCCAAAAGTGATAGTTATTTAATTTGCAGCTCTTCAGGCTATGCTCAACTCTCAAAATTTATGCTATATGTTAAAAGTAAGTACTAATCTAAATCACACGTTAAAAAAGTTTACAGTTGCATTTTTTTTTTATTACCAATTAAACCAATTCTCACTGTAAATAAATGAACCAAGTCTCTCAAAGTACTTGTAAGTCAATAGTTATTACTTATGGTTATAATTATTAATTAGTCTTTTTTTTACATCGGTCAAATATTTGTGTGTCCAAAAAGGAAATTTCATAAATATTATAAAGGCACCAAATTTAGGGACCTTTCAAAATTGTTGGACATGTGAAGCACAAGTAATTATGACTATTACGTGCAATAACATTAACATTTGTCTTTGAGTCTCTACGTATGCTTATTTTATGAATATGTCTTCTGTTAATCTTTAACACCAACACTAGTTAAAAGAGGTTTCATTTAAAGGGCGGGTTAAAAATAGTTTGAAAATCAAATTTAAAATTAAAACTAGACCATCATAAGCCTTTGCAATCCGTTGGTTATTAGCACGTTCCCATAGCGGTGGAATCAAATTAAATTTTGTAAAAATGTAAAAAAAAAGTTTAAATACTCAGAAATCAAAAAATAAAGCTTTAAGACATTTTATTTTGGAAAACAAATATCATTTATTGTTGGAACAAAAATCAAGTGATCCATTAAGATCATGTTCTCTTGAACTTCTGAAAGCTGAATTTAACTGAACTGAACTTAACCAAATTTAATTTAACTGAACTTAACTTAACTTTTTTTAATGTAAATTTATAACTACACATAGCTGAACTTAACTGAACTGAACTTAACTTAACTTAAGTGAACTTAATTGAACTGTAGTTGAAGAGAACATGACCTAACTCACGAAACATAATTCATTGTTCTCTAAGAAAATTCTAGAATACTCAGGTAATGTCCAATAGGATTCTCAACTCAACCATGCTCTAATTTCCTACACCAATGCTAGAGCATGACATGAGATACTACTCCAACTACTTTAAAATTGGAGACTGTAGTACCCAATAGGGTGTAAAATAGGTAAGAGGGGGTGAATTACTATTTTTCGAGTTCACTTGTTGCTTCAAAAGATAGCCGAAACTAGCTTCTGAAGATACTTCTGAGTAAAAGTGTTTTACTCAGAATCCCCTTTTCGGAGGTCTTTAATATTTAAATGTAATCTAAATTAACCGCAGAAAATAATGCAAAGAGTAGAAATTTCAAACAGTGATTTTTATTATGATTCAGCCTCTGTCTAATCTAATTCTTGAAATCTTCTGTTCAAGATTTAATCCACTAAGTGCTTTTTTTCTGGTGAAGAGAAAACCTTTTACAAAGTTTTGGCTGAAGTACCCTCCAATAAGCTTTACTTATGTGAGCTATACCAATATAGAAGTTCCTTCCAACTGTATCTAAGGCTCTAAGCTTCTTATCTTTTTAGAGTACCTTCCTCTCAAGAATTCTAAGCTCCCTCACACTAACTTACCCTCAGCTAGTGCTTTTACAATTGATTTTTATAAATGAAGAGATGAGCTTTTGAACTTTGTTTCAATGAGCTCGATTACAAATGTGTTTGTTGTTTTTTATTTAGAAGAAGATTGCAGTGAGTTTTTCAAGCTTGATTTCACTCTTAAGAATTGAATAGATTCGGCAAATGTTTTCAATGACGGATAACATCATTTTATAGATGGAGAGGATGTTTCCGTTTTTCTTGTGTTGTTGTTGAAAATCTTCCCATTGTCTCTTATCTAAGTTTCCGTTATGAATCCGTTTGAGAGGGCAAGTTCATTTCGAATCCGCACCACAACTGTCAGATTGATTTTTGGGTCCCACATATACGATTGTCTGCTTGTGCGATTTGCAGGAATGTTTGTGTTCCTAGGATCCCAACAACTTTTATCCTTTATTAGGTTGAGGTACAAAGGCGCGACATTTAATGCGAGATCAGCTCCCGTGACTTTTAGCACCAAAAGACTAAGTTATCCCTTTTGCGACTTCAGAAGGTCTTCTATTGAAATGCTTCTGGATTTTAGTCGTTAATAGTCTTCTGAAGTCTTAAGCTCCTTCTGAAAACATTTGCTCCTCTGAGGCATCTTAACGCTTCTGAGACAATTGTGTTTTCGAACTCAGAACCTTCAAAACTTTATTTCTTTGCTCAGAATCTAAAAGAGACCAGGCAATGTTCAATAGGATTCTCAACAATGCTTTAATTTCCTACACCAATTTAAGGCATGACATGAGATACTACTCCAACTACTTTGAAATTGGAGACGATGATTTGATTATTAATTTTTACTTTTAATATTTATTTTTTTTCAATTTATAATGATTTATGATTAGACTAATTTAAATCAGTGACGAATTCAGTACAATTTTATTGTGGTGTGTAATATGCATGGATATATATTTGAAGAAAATAGGAATGATTTCTTGAAAGAGAATTCCTAAATACTAACAATGAATATTTTCGTTCCCTAATAAGTAGTAAATAATGTGCCCAACAATTGATAAACTATCAAATATATGATGTATTTGACATTTTACTTGATAGATGTTCAATAAATTTTAATTTCTTAAGATGAATGTTTAGCTTTAATATTTATTTGGTGTCCAACTAACAATTTTCATGGGATCCATAAATTAGTTTATATATAATTTTAGTTAGTATTTTAAAATTGGAGGGGTCCATAAATCCAAATTTGCATAACTTGGGTTCGCCTATGCTTTAAATAAACATAAAAATTACAAAATACTGTTTTATAAATTTATTTTTTAGCAATTAACAGAGTAATTGGATGTAGAAAAGTAATTGTAGGGACTATATGTAAATAAGGGGAGTGATATAAAAAATAGAGATAAGAATAGTAAGAACATTAAGTAACGAGCAAAACATGATCCTATTTTTATACTCTTCAAAATGTAAACAAGTAAAAAAGTATGATATAAATATTTTAAAAATATGGAAAACAAATTCAAAATTTACAATTGAAAAGAATACATTTCCTAGTAGTAAACATACATATGTATTGATATCTATTGATAACCATAATAAATCTTCTTTAATATCATGTAATTTATGTTTTTACATTTTCATGTGTTGGTCAAACAGAGACTTGTATAGATGAATAATTATAAGAATAATGAAATTCTATGTTACTTACTTCTATCCATATTTCTTATTACATACCTCCCGTATATCTAGTTTATATATTATTGTTTATCTAATTATTTATAACATGTTCAAGGAATATAAATAATTTATCATGTGTTCCCCATATCAATCCAAGTGTTCAAGATAGTAAAAAAGAAAACATTGATTAATCAAATTAAGTGCATAATAGATGAGAGGGGTAGATAAAAGCAAGCCAAACTACATTTCCTTCCACCAGCCTAAGTTTGACCCATAGTCTCAAAATATAGCTTGTGTATTAGTTTACTCGTGAAGTTTTAATTAATTTGATTTTCTAAAGATGTCATTTTACTTTTTCAATGAAAAGTTAATAAATGTTTTTCAAGAGACAAGTACACTTTTACCAAATTCAAGGATTAAGAAAAACTTTCATAAATGTCAAGTTTAGACAGGTAAAAATGCATTTATTATCTTATATTCCAGCTAGCCCCAAAAAAATAAGGCTGACATGGAAATGGAAGCGAGCTGTAATGTAGAACCCACAGATACAATTGAAGTGATGAGCAGCATAGTGCCAGGCTGCTTCTCTTTGCATTTCCCCTTATTGCCAACTAATCCTCATCTCATATATCACATGCATCTCTTACACCTTTACACCGTATTTGTTTTGGTCTTTTGTTCCTCTTCTTCACCCCACACTATGCCACAAAACCAAACCAATATTCACCTGCACACATTACCCCATCCCTTTTACCTTTTCTGTTCCCTCTCTTTCCCACCATTGATCTATTATATCATGTGTTCATTGTTTTATGGACCCTATCTAATGCAAAAGTAACGAACAATTATTTATTCAAGTGCTTTTAAATTTTAATTCAATTTTATTGTGAGCATCTTTCACAAATTACGCTCTTGTTAAACGTGGCAGTTGGCTTATTTAGCCAATTAAAAAAAATCAATTAAAATAATCAAGTCGTACCTACTCATGGTTCTATTCTATGCCAAGTGTGACTCTCCTCACTCCAAACCATGGGCCAAAAGTGCATTCCAGCTAACCCTAACTTGTTAATTAATTTCCTAGTATTATCTTACTATTTTTTTTTCTCTCTAATCAAGTCTTGGTAATCAGTGATTGTGTGCACACGCACAGCACCTCCCACATCCAATCCTCAACTGCCACATGTCCTTTTATAAAATTTCCAAACTCAATTCATGTTAAAAAAAGAGAGGAACTCGAAATCTCTCCGTGGAAATGATAACTAGCCAATTCGGCCACAAAGTTGAAAAGGGACCATTTCAATTTATAATCAATTTTCATAAAATAAATAGAAGGTTATAATTAATCAATTTGGTTGCCAACCAACTACTGCTTTAAGTATCCTACCATACTAGTAATAGTTCCAGCTCATTATAATCTACAAACGATAGTATTAATTTAAAGATTTTGAAGTCAGAAGGACTACAATTTCTCAAAAAAAAAAAAAAAAAAAAAAAAAACAAGCCACACGAGTAAAACAAAGCGTGCCTGTCTAATCTAAGCGTCTCACTCTTTCACTATACAAACTTCTTCTCTGGTTAGCAGTAAAAAACTTGAAAAAAATTACTGAGATAGAAATGTAAATAAATCCACTCAGAAATCAGACCTGAAGAAAACAAAAAAACGACGTCGTCTACACGAAGAGCCAGATCAGCCAAGTAAATCCTGGTCATGGCAAAGCTCCTTCCTGAGCCGTTGCGAGAAGAGCACGCAGGCATCCATACTCAAATCTACGGCAGCTGCTAGTGCCACGAACGCAGCCGCATCTTGCGTGCAGTTCACGTGCTGATCACTCACTTCCACCACCGGCTTACTGCACTTACCTTCTCCTTCTACAGCCGCCGACATCACAAACCCCCTGTACATACAGTAAGGCCACAGCCCGTGACCGTAGTCTCCGCTACCCCTTGGGCTACATACCGGCGACGTAGAGTTCACCGGAGTCGACCGTCCATTTGACCCAGCCCCTAAATCAATTACGAATTTACCGCCTTTGTTTGAGCTCAGGGTTGACTCAGATAACACAATGCCGGCGGCGCTCATGCTGCCGTTAGTGTCAGGCATGAGTTCGAAACGGTAACCTAGTCCATCAGAAGCGCCGCGCTCGCGCCAAGCCTCGAGACGGCCCCATGGCTTCCAGGTTCCATCTCCAGGGCGCAGAATGAGCCATGAGCCGGGGTTTGATCGGCTCACTCTGTCTGAGCCAGGAGAAGCCACGAATGGAGTTACCATTGAAGCGGCGGCAACTGGTGAACCGGAGAGGTCGTGTACTGTTATTGACCATCCTTTTCGTTCCTTGCCTGGCCGTTCTCGTTCGCTTCCAAATGAGCTCAGCCAGCTTCTTGCACTGTTTGGCTCCAATTGCAGTGACCTGTTACAATTACAATTAGGATTAATCGTCAAGTGCCTTTAGCTTTATTTTCTTTTATGAAGAGTAAAGCTAAGATCAAAATTAGAAAAGTCGCGGTTGCTTTACACTTTTAAACAAATTCACATTACACATTGAGAATCGGTTAAACCTTGACTTGAGGATGAAAATGCTAACCTAGGTCTTTGATTCCGGTCACTGGTGCTTCTGAAACTGAATTTGCATGTGAAAACCGGCTGCCTAATGTTACCTTGGATCTGAAACACCTGAGGACTACATTCCGGCTCCCCGTCGAACTGAAACACGAATCTCGGGTCCGGCTCTGCCTTCACATTCAAATGAAACTTCGCAGAAGATCCTTTATCAGTCTTCTTGCCAACAGAAATCCATCCATTGCGGAAAACACTAGCCTTAGACTCGGTACCAGCTAGATCCAACGGAACGGAAACTTTTCCCAGGAGCCTCCCGGAGTTAACTCCGCAGGTAGCACCACGACGTCCGGTATAAATAGAGATTTTTAAGCAGAGTTTGCAGCCAAATATAGACTTAGCATTCAGTCGTTCAAGATCAGACTTGCTAAGGTGGAAGGTAGCAGCGAGGGGCTGCGCTTGACCATCGGGGAACTGATTGTTCTCCGGCGAAACGTAGGGGACAACCGCAGTCTGAAGCGGGAAATTCTTGAGCTTAATCTTACAGAAACAAGGAGAAGAAGAAGGATGAACAACAGAACGAGCGGGCTTAGTAGCAAGAGGAATTTGAAGAGCAAGATTGCCTACAGTGAGGCGAACGAAAGGACAGGGATCCATTAACAGTGATTGATAACTAGTACCTCCACTGTTGTCTTCATCTTTGAATATTCTGGACTCTGATTCAAACCTAATAAACCTCTTCTTCTTCTTCCTCTCTTTGTAGAGGGAGAAAGTGGGGGTGTGGATTACAGCTGTGTACAGGCTGGCGATTATTTACAGTCGGGTCGGATCGATGTTGACGCTATCTGAGAATTAACTACATTGTATTGTGTAGGCTTCATTTTTCTTTTTCTTTGGATTCAATGACCAAGTTACCCTTCTTATTCTAACTGCCTCCAGGGAATCTCTGCCCCTCTATGCTCAATGACCAATTTCAAAGAATTCTACCCGTCCGATGATTTTATTGAATCCTTTTGTGTCGTTGGATGATAATTCTGTTTCAGAGGATTGAATGTCAGGACACGTGGCAACATGGGAGGGGTTTTATACCCGTGAGAGAGATGAACCATTCTGCCTTTCATATGTCATACTGATGTAACCTTATCAAATAAAACTAAATAGAATTTTGGTGAGACAGTATGATTTTATAATGAATAATCCTATTACTTTCTGAACTTTTCTTTCAAATTGATATCATTTATTTTCTAATAGATTGATTTTTTTTTTTATCAATTCTAATAGATTGATTTACAATTGTACCAACTAGTAAAATCAAAAAAAGAACAATGATATTTAGCAACTTAAACTCATTTGTTTGAGAATGCTTTTAATCTGCGTGTACTTTTTGTTTAAAACAAGTTTTCTAGCCTTTGTTTTTGTTCATATAAAACTTTTTTAAGATGAAGCTTATTCCTTTTTTTTCTAGTAAAACAAGACACATATGCAAATAATAACATATATACGAAGAATACGGGCGGGATAAGATCTGAGACTAAAATTGCAAATCAACTCATATATTATTTTTGGCCTTTAGAAGGTTTGGGTGGGATGGAACAAAAAAATAAAAAAATGAAATATAATCAAATATCTTGGTTGAATAAAATATTTTTGTTTTGACATAGGAGCAAAATATATTAACTTTCTCCTTTTTTTAGTTAAGTTTTTGTTTTTCACTTTTATTTTCTTTTGTATTTGCATGAATTAGGTATAACTCTTAGACCATACTCAATTTCACAGCAACCATTTGTATATTTGAAAACATAAAACTACTCTCTGTGCTCCATCTTCATGTAATAATCTTCACAACATTAATAATCCCTTCAAGCTTGATACTGATCCCAAACAAAGTGGAGATCAAAGGTACACTTTGTCCTGTGAGAATAACTCCACAGTATTGTATCTGTATTCAGGAAAATACTATTGTATCTGAGTCGAAAGCCTGAGTTTAAAACCGAGCAGAAGCCATATTCTATAGATAACTCAAGACTTTTTTCAACATTGGTGAGTAGGATAAAAAGGATACTACGTTTGCATCTATTGTTTACCTAAACTAATTAGTCTAATCTATGTAGTGAGTATTTTTTTTTTTTTATGAGAATAATAGATTAAAAAAACTCAGAAAGAGTAATCGTTTACAACAAAAGGACAAATAGAGGTAGGCATCTCTTCCATGCAAATAACAAGGTAATTAAACTGGACTCCCCACTTTGCAAGCTCATGAGCAGCTTTATTGTGCTCCCTCCCTTCAAATTGAAATTGAATAACGTCAAAGGCTTCTGCAATTATCTTTATCTCCTGCACCACACCCCCACCATAGCTTGAATCGGTTGTAATTCCCTTACACGATCTAATAGCAGATATGCTATACGAAGTCACAATTAATCTTCTGAAGCCCGCCTGACTTGCGAACTGCACTCCAGTTGAAATGCTTCTGAGTTCAGCAATTAACACTGATGCACAATCTCCCATTGGGGCTGTTCCTGACATAAGAACTTCACCCTTCCAATCGCGCACAATGAAGTCTGCTCTGCAATCTGAAAAAGATTTAGGCACTACTGCATCAACATTTAATTTGAAAAAGTCTTCAGGAGGTGGACCCCAATGTTTAGCAGTTTGACCATCTGTTGTTTGCCTCGCAATATGCTTCGGTGTAGTCCAGCTTGTTGCGAACTCGCGAATTTGGTTTATGACCTTCTGGATGAACACGTCCTGTTTTTCATGGATAATTTTATTGTGCTCCCACCACCACCACCAAATCCCTGTGCAAAATAATTGTTGTTCCTCATTTCAAAGAACCTGCAAAACTTCTTGAATCCAATAACTACATTTGTCCGTTTAATATACTTTATGACTCAAGCCAAGACCTTTCCAAACTTTTTTAACCACAGAGCAATGTTTGAATAAATGCAGCATACTTTCCTCTTCTCTGGTGCAGAAAATGCATACCGGACTCACTTGGATATTTTTCCTAAACAAATTCAGCCTGCACGGAAGGATTTCATTTGCCACACTCTATACACAATGTTTAATCTTGGGTTGAATATTTAACCTCCAGATTTTATTCCAAAGGGGCAGGGGTCCATTTGACGAGTGTTCACCAGCGGCTAAAGTGACATTTTTCCTCAGAGCACATTGATAACCCGATTTAACAGTGAATTGACCCAGCTTATCAAACCTCCAAAAAATAGCGAGTCCTCTATCTAGGTCCTTGAGATGGGGAGTTTAAGAATAGACAGAGCTACATCCTCCGTAAAGAATTCATTTATCAAGTTGGGTTTCCATCTCCTTTCCTCTTCGTCAATCAAATAGCTAACATACTTGAAGGGCAGATTCTTTTTGGTGAATAATGGTCTGGCACTTTTCAATCCTTCTATCCAATTGTCTTCCAAAATTCTGACCCTATCTCCCTTTCCAACTCTCCAACATAATCCTTCTGATAAGACTGCCCGCGACGTCATAATCCTTCTCCACAAGTAGCTATCTCTTACTTTGAACAGGTCTCCATTTGGAAAGTAATGAGCCTTGAAGATTGAGGCACATAGAGACTTCGGATTATCAATAAAGCGCCATAATTGTTTCGCTAGCATAGCTTGGTTAAAAGATTGGAAATGTCTAAATCCAAGTCCTCCTTCGCGTTTGTGTCTACATAACCATTCCCACTTTCTCCGGTGTATACTTCTCTTCTTCTCAGATTTTCTCCACCAATACTTTGAGATTTGCTGCTGAATTTCATCACAAAAGGTCTTTGGAATTAGGAAGCAGCTCATTATGTACTGGGGGATTGCTTGGGCTATAGCCTTAATAAGAGTTTCTTTCCCCGCCCTTGAGAAATTTTTCATTCCACCCATTAATCCTCTTTACCACCGCTCCCTCACAAAGCTAAAAACTTGTTTTTTGGAACTTCCTATCACCGTCGGTAATCCCAAATATTTGGGAAATTGGCCCACTTCTTTAACTTCCAGCATACTTTTTATTTAACTCTGTCTTTCACCTCCCACTCCTTTGCTAAAGCTAATTTCTAATTTATCAAAGTTGGCCTTTTGCCCGGATACTCTTTCATAAAAGACCAGTAAGTTATGAATTTCCTCACTTTCTTTTGTGTTAGCCTTGAAGAATATAAGAGCATCATTGGCAAAAAGGAGATGAGATATTTTTGGCGCATTCCTACAGATTGAAATCCCACTGATCCCCCTCTCTCTTTCTGCTTTCCTTATTAATGCCGAAAGCCCCTCAGCACAAATCAGAAATAAGTATGGTGAAATGGGATTGCCCTGCCTTAATCCCCTTGTTGGCATGAGATTACCCATTGGAGTGTCATTGATCAAGAACGAAAAGGAGGTTGTGGTTATACATTGAACAATACGGTTTATGAAGGAATCAAGGAACTCCATTAGCTTCAACATCTTAACAACAAAAGCCCATTCGACTCTATCATAAGCTTTACTAATATCAAGCTTTAAAGCGCATGTCCAGGGACAAAGGCACTCTGAGCTTCATCTATTACATATTTTAGTATATGTTTCAACCTGTTAGCAATGCATTTTGAGACCAGCTTGTATAGCACATTACAAAGACTAATCGGTTTGAAATTCTTCATAGTCTCGGGGTGTTTTATCTTAGGAATTAAGGTGATAAAAGTGTGATTCATACCAGAAATAAAATCCCCTCCGTTTAGCACTTTTAAGACCTGATCTGTAACATCTTTTCCCACCACATCCCAAAAAGATTTCTAGAAGATTGCCGACATTCCATCAGGGCTCGGAGACTTTAAACCATCAGTTTGTTTAAGTGTTTCTAACACTTCTTCTACTGTATACGGTCTTTGCAGATTTATCTTCTGATCCACTGAAATTTTCCTATTGATGCTATCTTCTAGGAACCAATCTACATTCGGGTTACTAGAAGAGAACATATCCCCGAAATATTCCTCAACTATCCTCCCAATCTCCATTTCAGTTGTATGCATCTTCCCCTCCTCATCTTTTAGCATTAAAATCAGATCTGTGTTTCTCATAGTGGTAGCTTTTCCATGGAAGAACTTTGTGTTTTTATCCCCATTTCTCAACCACAGTGCCTTGGATCTTTGTTTCCACATAATTTCCTCACGTTCCTGCAATCTTCTGAATTGTTGTTCCAAGCATAATCGCCTTTTTTCAGCTTCTTGATCCCCCACCCTTAATTGGCATTCTTTAATTTCATCTTCTAATTTCTTCAATTGCACCCCAATTTTTCCGTAGTGACTCTTGTTCCATTCTTGTAAGGCTTTTGTACACTCCTCCATTCTATCCATTACTGTAACTTGTTCATAATCACTCTTTTTCCCCCAAGCCTTTTCAACCACCTCTCTACATGTTCTGTCTTCCAACCACATAGCCTCGAACCTAAAAGGTCTTCGTTTTGTTGTAGGTTTATTCTCGGTATTCATTAATATCGGACAATGATCTGATTGTATTCTTGTCAGATGAGAGACAGTTGAGTTTGGAAAAATAGAATCCCACCCCACTGTTTTTAGAAATCTATCCAATCTTTCATTCACTGCTTGTGCACCCTTTCTCCTATTAGTCCATGTAAATGGGGGGCCCTTAAACTTTGTATCAAATAGATCACAGTCTGAAAGACAATTTCGGAAATTTATCAATGCTCTGTAGTCACAATCTATCCCCCCTTCTTTTTCTGTAGAGTACATTATGTCAGTGAAGTCTCCAAAGCATAACCAAGGTATCTCATCCTGCTGTCTAATTTCTCTAATAAAGCTCCATGTAAGATGCTTCATGCTCCCAATTGGCAAGCCATAAATACCAGTACCTTTCCATTCCATTCCTCCATTATCAAAATTAATGCCAAAATTAATACAGTGGGTTGAGTAGCCCATTATCTTGAGTTTCAACCCTATCAACCATAGCAATGCAAGTCCCCCTGATCTTCCCTTCGAGTCAACTTTAAACAATTCGTATCCTGGCAACCTCCTTTTTACTTTGTTATAATCGGTTCCTCCTAATTTTGTCTCCATTAGGAAGATAATATTTGGGCAGTTTACTCGCACCAGGCGAGTCAAGTATTGGATCGTCCAAGGGTTACCCAGCCCTCGGACGTTCCAGCTTAGGATTTTCATGGCTGTTAGCGAGGTTGCTGAACAAGCCCCGCTGATTTGAAGATCATATCACATTGCATTCTATCTCCCCCTCTTTTTATGGTTCTCTCATTCTCCGGCTCCACATCTCCATGTGCATTTTTCCTCTTCAATTCCCCACTTTCCATTTGTTCTGCATATACCATCCCCTCCCCCTTAGCATCTAACCTTCCCTCCTGCTCCATTCCAGTTCGACTTATTCTCTTCCATTTTCCTACTTTCCTCTCCATCTCATTATCCATGTTTTGCTTCTGACTAGTGTTCCTCTGTGAGCAGTTTGTTTATTTATTGTTCTTTACCACCCTTTCCTGCTCTTCCAATTCTGCATTTTGTTGCTTTGGGTACAGTGTTACCCCCATAATTCTATCTCCCTCGTTGATCACCCTAACTAAAGAAGTATTCTTCCCTTCCACTTGCTCCAAGACGGGCGAAACTGCATGTATTTCTGCGTATCCATCAATCATTCCTCTGTCCCCTATCTCCGCACCGCTTTCCACCCCTTTTTCCCCTGTCCCCTTTCTCCATTCCACAGCATTCGAGTTACTAATAATTTTCTCCATGTTAGTTTCTTCTTCACTTCTACTCCCTTCACTAAATAATTTCTTTCTGGCTACTAGCTCCTTACCTTCTGAGATCCTTGGCTACTAGCTCCTTACTATGTAGTGAGTAGAAGTTATGACACTTGGATCAACTTCTGCTATTGACTAACCTATGAAGTATAATCAATTACGCACTAGTCATACGTTAAACTATGAAAACAGAAAAAAATGTAACTAAGAGTAAAAACTGCAAACACTAAAAGCTCAGTATGTCCATTTTATCCCTGTTAGATATGCAACAAATGCATACATGAAAGCACTGAAGCATAACAATCAGAAGTATAAACCATCGAATCTAATTTAATTAGCAAATCCCAAATTGAATAATCAGGAAACGATTTTAGGTTTAAAGCTTTCATGCGATTCAGGATCAAAAGAATGATCAATATTCAACGAGTAATGAGGATAATTGATGAAACATTACATCATCTCACATTCATAACTTATGCGCCAAATAAAGCATAAACATAGTGACAGGATGATAAAATAACAGAAGAAAAGGCATCCAATGACAGCTTCATCATGTCAATGACTTCCTATTAAAAAAAACAAAAAAAATAAGTTAACAATCAAAAGTTTTTTTTAACAAAAAAATAATGCCCTTTTGGTTTGTGTGATGAAAGTTAAAGTAAAATAATTGAAACTTGCCCTCTGAATCCCCATGTAGTTTCAAATCATAAGTAGCTTCAACTTTTGGAGATATTCCTGCTTGCTACCTTCTGAAAGGGCATCAAATACTTCTAAATGAACTTTGGTACCACTTTCTACTCTGTTAATAGTAAAAGAACTGTCAAAGAAAAACAAAAACCTCTGTCAAGTAATGAAATGTCTGAAGATTTTCTTCCCACCTGAAAGCATATCAATAACCATTACCTTAGAAACCACTACCATCGCACACAAACACATATATACACTTATTTACGCCTCTGATTTGCAGTTTGGTTCACAGAATGGAAAAAAACAAGTATTCCTTTATTTCTACAAACCAAACGACACCTAAAAGTATTACTTGTAAGAAACTTCATGTAGGATGTTGCTGAAAAATTATTACAAATAGCTTTTGGACTTATCTAGTAAACAACATATTAACAGAACTAAGTCATTTATATAGAAGGAAAATTGTCATTTGAAAAAAACCTTATTTGTGTGCTCAATTCAGTTAAGTAATGATTAAGGATAAGAAATGTAAAAAGAGTTGAATTACCTGAACTACTCCGTCTCAAATTTCAAACTTCTATCAAGTTGTAGAGGCTTCCAGAGCATCACAATATCGGATCTCCAGTTTGAGGCCAGTCTTTTGGAGGATGAAATTTGGCAATGTCTTCAACTTTTTGCAGAAAATCAGCTCCAAAAAAGTCAGATTTGGCATTATCATTATTTCTTCATCTCCATCAACATCTTCCCATTCTTCCCAATCATCAAAAAACTTGAACCTTAAAGTTCTCAATTTTGGGAACATAAGAACATTTGACGAAGACGAAAACATCATCTCATCCACCGCCCAAAACTCAGCACCGACCTTTTGAATTCTGTAAAATCTTTCTAATTCCAGCTCTTCGAGGCAAGGCAACTTTCCTAAAGCAGGCAAATGCTCCCAATTCTTCCAAGCACTTAGACAAATAACTTTCACGGGATTCAGAAAAGCCATCCAACTTGGAAGTTTTAAGCCCAGGAAAGAATCTATTTGTAGTTTTTCCAAATTTGGAGGTGCATTTAAAGCTTCTATTAAATCTTCATGGGTTGTCCTCCCCTCTGTTTCTTCTTCATAAAGCCACAAGCACAGTTCAGTTATGTGCTTCTTATCCTTCATCTGTGATTGCTTAGCATCATCCACATCTCCATCGCACCTTTTTAACCAATTTATTGATAAAGATCCACCAAGCTGATTAAAATTCTTCAGATGCTTAAGAGAAAACGCTTCTTCATTATCAACATTTATGGGGATGACATTTAATCTCCTTACACCACTTAATTTCATCATCTCTTTGGGGAACAAAAAATGTGTATCAGAATTATCTATATGCCTCAAATTGGTTAACCTTCCTAACCCTTCAAGAGACCGCATCGTTTGACAATGATTCAAAATCAAGGTTTGCAAGTTATATAACTCCCATAATGTATCTGGCAGCGTGCATAAATTATAATTACAGGACAAGTCAAGTTCCCTCAAATGAATCAATTTATTTATATTGGATGGAATTTCTACAATATCACAACAATATAAACTCAGAGATCGCAAAGAAGTGAGTTCATTGAATAGTTTCTGCAAGTCTAACTCGACGGATAGTTTATGATCTGTCATTGGTGTTGAAATATGGAGACTGCGTAGCTTTTTCAGACTATAAAATGAATCAAGACACCGAATTTCCCGCCTAAAATTGATACCTAAATGGCGTAATGAAATGCCAAATGAATCATCTAGAGTAATTGACTCCCCAATATCCACCTCTACACTAAGACATTCATTTTTCACCAGTGATTGAGCAAAATCATGTACTAGATCATGCATCTTACACCAAGTCTTAGTGAAATCGAAAGATTTCTTCACTTCAACATCTTGAAAGAGAGACCGCGCCACTAGATTTTGAAAATACTTGTCACCAATCATTTCCATATCTTCCGAATTTGTTCCTTTTATGTAACCTTGAGCCATCCATAAGTTAATCAAATCACCTTTTTCCATCACACGATCCTTGGGAAAGATAGCACAATAGGAGAAACATTGTTTTAAAGGTGAGGGTAAGTTATAATAACTAAGCCATAATGCAGCAACAAAGTCTCTCTTAACTTCCTCCAAATCCCAAAACTCGCTTTCTAACACACTTTGCCACTCCATTCTAGTGTTTTTAAACTGTAAGAGACCAGCTATTGTCCTTACAGCAAGAGGCAAGCCTTTGCACCTTCTTACAACTTTTCTACCAATTTCTTCTAGGCTCGCCCTTTCTTCATCAGACTTCCTAGAGAATGCAATCATACTAAATAATTCCCAACATTCCACCTCAGATAACAATCCAATTCGGAATATATCCGAATCTAAACAGCCCATAATTCTACCAACATCCTCGTTACGTGTGGTAACCAATATACCACTTCCACGCAAACTACTCTTTAGACAATCTTCTAGTTGTTTCCACTTCTTAGGATCCTCGTTCCACACATCATCCAACACCAACAAATTTTTCTTTCCCTCAACAGATCGTTGCATTTTCTCCATCATATTTGGCAAAGCAACCAAATTTGGGGTAGCACCTTCTAGAGACTCAAGAATTTCTTTAGTTATCTTTGACTCATCAAAATAGTCAGATACACAGACCCAAATTCTTTTATCAAAGTAAGCCTTCACCCTTTCATCATTGTAGATTAGTTTGGCAAGAGTTGTTTTTCCAATCCCACCCATCCCTACGATAGGGATAAGACGAAGGTTTGACATTTGACTACTTTCAGACAACAATAATTTTACAAGTTTTTCCCTATCGGTATCTCTGCCTTTCACCTCCAATACATCAATAATAGAGGTAGTTACATATCGTTCAACTTGTTCGTTATAGACTATCAATGGTTGGAAGCTATAAGAATCTTTCTCACTGGCAATAACAACTAATCTCTTATTGAGATCATCGATTTTGACTGCAATTTGGTGACGTAAAACAACCTTAGGAAAGCAAGCACAAGAAGATAAAATATTGAAAGACCATACCTTCCTCGTAGGTTTATGGTTGTTTTCAGCTCTCTCAATTTTTGATTTGAAAATTGCAGTGCACCATTCATCAAACACATCATCAATATCACAGGTCACGTCTTTCAGCCTATCTAGCCAGAGCTGAACTGATGCCTCCTTCAACTGCCTTCTCTCAGCATCAATAAGCACGGCTTGGATGGATTGGAGAATGTTCTTGAGTTTTTCGACTTCATTCTCAACACCAACAACTAGTCTGACTTGCAACTCAATCTCTCTACTGATTGTTGAAATCAGCATATCAACTACTTTTGCAACAAGAACATCAGCTACTACTGCCATTTTTGAAATCAAGCTTGGTCAAAATGAAATTTGTGAGAGGTGTTATGGTTTGAAAAGCGTGTAAAGGTGAATTGTTCAAATACTCCAGTTTCCATATAATTGATTCTTTTATTTTAAAATGATAAATAAATGCATTATACAAATTTTAAATACAATTAACATTGGATTTATCAAAAATAGTTTAAAAACTGACGTTTAATATAACAATAAACTTAGTTTTCACCTACCTAAACCATAAATGCAAAATGCGCAAGCATCAAAATATAAAATTTAAAAATGTGGTTGGACTTATTTAGTTAAAAGATAATATTGTAAAGTAACATGAACTTTTATAAATATTGTATTGTTTATTATATTAGTGGTCCCATGAATTTTTTAGATTAAAGAGAACAATAATGCAAATTTAATTAATAAAAAGACAACTATGAACTTGGCACTCAGAATCTAATTAGCATCTTTAGTCAACAGACAACTCATAATGAGTTTTCAAGACGCTCATTCATGACATTTTCATTAAACTATTCTGAGTTCTTTCAATTTTTACAATTAGTTTTCTTTTGAATTCTTACAAGTATGATCAATTTGCAGAACATATTGCATTCAATACAAATTTTGCACCTGCAGAGAATTAATTAGTTTCGATAAAGTTACTTTTTTATAGAGCTATTGCTATCAAAATAGTTTTCATCCTAGTATGTCAAAATCTAAAGCCAAAATTTAATTGATTAACCACCTGTGCAATTAACCCAATTTTACCAAACAAACAAAACATTGTCGAAAAAAGAATTGCAAAAGTTTTTAGTGTCACCCGATGGGTCCCACCTAAAGTCGGCCCAACCTATAAACAAGTCTATTGCAAAGTATGTAGATTTGTTTATGCATGTTTTAAATTTATATCGCAAGTCGTGACAAATAGTATAGAATTAGAAACATGCATTAGGTTGTATATTAACATTTTGTCCTAGAAATGAGTTGCTTTATGTTTTGTTTATAGCTTGCATAGGAGATATGAGACTTGGAAAAACTTTTAAGACTATGCTGAACATGCCTTAGGTTGTAAAATTAACATTTTGTCCTAGAAATTAGGATTGAATTGCAACGAATTGACTTAAGTTGCTTTATGTTTCGTTTATGGCTTGCATAGGAGATATGAGACTTGGAAAAACTTGTAAGACTACGCTGGAAGTATAAACTATAAAACTGGAAGCAAGAATCTCATTCAATTAATAGTTGGGAATTATGTAAAAGATATGTGCTAACTAAACTCAAACTTAAGCAGCAAATTTTATTCAGTCGAGGAACAATTACGAAAGAAGCTTCTTCACCTTAAAGTTTTGGTATCAACGTGGTGTTAAGAGTTGTGCTTGCAGCCTTCAGCTTCTCCTGCAAACCTGCAAAACAAGTCCTCGGCCGGAGTTTCCGGCGAAGACCTTCCAATGCTGAAGTCAGTCGAAGTAAGAAAGCAGGTGGGGAGTGTTAATTACATGTAACAGTAATTTCCAATGTGGGAGAAGGCTTTGCTATTTATAGTGGCCAATGTGATGATGACGAGTAGATCTTACCTAGGGAGTTTTGCACAAGTGGCAAGCTGCTTAAGGGTCTTTTCCGCCGCCGGAGCATTACACGCCTCTCATCCTCTTTGCAGCCTTGCATTTAATGCGACAGTGGAGAGAGAGTTAGTGAAGCGATTCAGCGTGGGTATTGTGGAAGCATTAATGGCCTCAGCGCCATGGGTTGGGCTGAGAGGAGGTGCTTCAGCGATGGAGGTCCTTCGGCGGTATTGATGATTGCTGACAGAGTTGACTCATGATCCTGATGCGCCCCAGTAGTTTGTGGGAACGCCAAAGGAGTGGGGTCGAGTGGTTACGCCGATAGGGTTTCGGGCCTTGTGGGCCCCGGTATCAAGTTTTAATTATCCTCGGAGCAAATTGTAATGTTGACAGTTATGTGCTTCGGCCTGGATTCCTGTAGAAAATATAAATAAAAACAGTAAATAGATAAAGATTAACCAATGAAAAACACAACTTTTACCAAAAGTTCCCTCTGCAGCAGCTATAAGGGGCAAATTTACAATGATATAATGTAACATATGTGGCAGATTCTTTGTTATTTTCTGCATTGTTTAATCAAGGTATGCAATTAGATTGCCAACAAATTCGAATTCATTGAGTGGTTAGGAATCGAGTGAAAGCATAATTAATTATGAAAGAAAACATGACCTTTATTCATCTAAGAGCAATGCCTTCAAACTTCAGAGCAATATGTAATGACCCCAGGTAATTTGCGTTTTCTTGCGAGTTAAAATAACATGAAACAAATATACATAACGTAAACTAGAGAGGGGAAAATCGCAGAATAGGTGTTTAACATCTTTTCTACTGCCTAAACTATTTAAATAGTGCATATATGTATTGTATACATCCTCATCATCTTCTGCAGTTTATAAACTGGGGGCATAAGATCCGACTTGTTTGCTATTATTTGTTTAGTCTCCATAAGCTCATTTTGCAAACTCATTAACTCTGACATTAGCTCCTTTCCCTTTCTATTTCCCATGTGATTCTTGAAAGTTCTGCTTCCAAATCGGGTTTGAGCTTCGCGGAACTTCGAGAAATATTGGATCAGTTATGTAGAATTAAACCTGTAAAACAGATATTGAGCGGAAAGAGGGGTCGGGGCTTTTATCCCCCGGGAAAACTCCAACGCTCAAGTTAGTATCTTAAGGCAAGAGGATCAGGGAGTTCTTTATGTGTATATGTTATTAGAATAAATTGACTATAAAAGAATTGATTAACCTGTTATGGAGGCTGTTCTTCATCATTTATAAGCTTTGCCAAATCCCCCGAAATGTGGAGATTTGAATGGTTCAAAATGATATCATGATTCCTAGAATCAAGGAAGACCAAGTCCATCCCTCATCCGTTCCTCGATTATAGGAAACGGTTTCAATAGACAAATTCCGCTGGCTAAGTGATCAACGTCTCGATCAATGAGGCGGCAACATCTTTTTGTAAGCGCTGTGGACGAAGCAATCAGAATGGGTCCCTTTTTGGGTAAGAGGCACGTCCCGACGAACCATCCATTTGGGATAGTGACGTCGTCTCATTCCTCCAGACGGCGAGTCGCGCTGTATTAGCAGAATTCATGCAGCTAAGGGGCTTTCGAGGGCGTAACATCATCCTCTGTTAACAGGAGTCCCCCCACAAGTCAGAGAAACTTTTTAAGGCTTATGTCGCTTCGAAAATGACGCGGGCTTAACCATCTAACGATTGCTCTTCTGCTACTTGATGTTAGGGGCGCTTCGTAAAACCCGCCGATGCATCTAAGGATGCCACGTATCACTCTAGAATCATCCGCGTCTTTTCAAATTCAAAGCCTTTATAAATGGCGCGTCGTTTTATCTATTTTCACTGTTACAGAACTTTCTCATTTCCTTGGTGTTTCTGCAATTCCTCTCCGATTCTTTTGCGATCTTAACAAATTTCCTTTGTGAAGTGTTGTGATCACGTCTTTGATCTGTATTCATCCCTCCAATTGCAAGTAAGTTTTCTGCTAGCCTTTACAGTTATGTTGTTTAGTGTTTACTTCTGCAACCTTAGCGATTTCTATGCCTAAAATAATCAAATCTCATGTTCGTCGGTGTGGAACTGACCATAGTTAGAGCTTCTGCTTTATCCTTACTCATTCTTCCCTCCAACACTTTAAAATTACTGTGAATCCCTCTGACCTTAGGCTCCTAGATTCTAATAGCAACCAAAAGTCTGGAAAAATCGTCGGAAAACTCCCCAGACTTGGGGGTTTCCATTGACAGCGATGAGTAACAGAGCTATTTCCCAAATGTCAGATCGCCTTCTAGGGTTGCGTGGCCTTATTTGGGCTTTTAATTTAGTTTGGGCCAAGGCCTGCGCGGAAGGCCCGTTAACTGAAGCGGACTTTCCCGGGGCGGTGCCTATTTTGTGACTACGATCTGACATTTCCTTTATGTATTTAGGATGAGTTCTTCTAGTAATTCCAGCGGTGACACGGCTTTTGCTAGGGCCTTTATCCATCTCACTAATCTGAACTTAAAATTGGATGATATATTATCCCAACCGATGTCCATTGATAGAACTAACCAGCGTCCCTTTTGTAGGACTAAACGAAGGGCGCATAGGAAAATGACTGACCAACAACCTCCAGAACAATGACCCGTAATTGACTCAGACGACTCTTTAATAAGAGCCATAGATGAATATGATGGTGGCGACGGTCTGGAACAGGAAGCCGGGACGTCGAGTCCTCGAGACCCACAGGGGGAGAACCAAAAACCTAGGAGAGTAAGGAGGAGCCGAGCTAGGAGTCCTACGCCTCGAATTGCGAGTATGGTGTCCATTGCTAATGAGGTGGCCATTTACTTCGAGGCGCTGGTCCACAAATGGCTTATAGGGAAATCTTGTCTACTACCGGCCCAACATGAGCGTTTGCACACTTCTCCTGAGGGTTATTTCAGCATATACATGGAGCAGATCTGGGCCGGCTTCACATATCCTTTACCCAAAGAGATCGTTCAACTTCTGACCGATTAGGATGTATGCCCGGCTCAGATTCACCCTAACTGTTGGTCGGATATAGTGGGCCATTATCAAATATGTCGCGGTCTAGGTTTTAACTTCGACTCATCTTTCTTCCGTCGTCTGGCATCCATGAGGCGGAAGTCATCTGAGGACCATCTCCATTTCAGCAGCAAGGATGGTTTTTATTTTTTCTCGAACCGTCCTCAGTCCATTCGTAATTTCAAACAATATTTCTTCTATATCAAAGTAGACTCGGCGCTCCCATCTTTTCCCACCCGCTGGAGAGAAGTTCCCGAGGCGTTATCCTTAAAGGGCATCAAGGCGGATTCGCATGTGGAAACATTCTGCCGATTAAAACAGGGGCGATGGTCTTTAGCGACCATTGCCTGGGCTTTTCTGAATGACATCCAAGTGATTGGATGGGAAGACTTTGATTTTGTTTACTATAGCGATATAGTAGATATTCCTGGTAAGTTTGCTGCATATTTTTTATTGCTACAGGATGTCAACTTCTCGCCTGAATTCCTCCCTTAACAAATTTTTAGCGAAAGGCACCAAGGATCTTTCCCGGCAGAATCAGAGGAAAGAGGTAGAAAAAATTGACCTGACCTAGGATGACGTCTCAAACGCTACCCCGCTGAAGAAAGTGGCGGCCCAAAAAAGACCTCAGGATGATACCCCGGTTAATGAGGTAACGCCGTCTGAGACTACACCAAAGAGGGTAAGATGTGATTTTTGCTGAAGTATTTTTTATAATTTTGTGTATGAACTCTTTTGTTTGCTCAGAGTCACGAGGTGTCCTGCTCTGTCCAGCGTCCATCAGCTTCTACCGCCTCGGTCCCAAATACCGCTGCTTCTCTTTCTGCTTGCTTCAAGGAGAGCCTTCTCGAGCTGGCCGGCCCTCAGGGTGGGATCTCGAGCCTACAAGTACAGTTGGCACTTCGCCACGTGCTTTCCTTGCCTCAGGAGAAGTAAGCGTATAAAGAAGAGTCGAGCATCTGCTTGATTGGGGGACTAATGGACGCCCTTTCTGAAGTATTTTACTTTTCAGATTATTTTCTTTTTCTGACCGATGACCTGATTATTCTGCAGGCTGTGTCTCGCGGTGCGGAGATGCATCGGAGATCTTCTAATCATGCTAAAGTAAGGACTGAACTTCAAGTGGCCAAGGCTGATCTTCAGGCGGCTAGAAAAGAGGTGGCAGCGGCCAAGCAAAACGAAGCGGCAGCGGTAAAGGAGCGTGATGAGGCGTTGGAGGTAGCTTCCAAACACAAGGAAACTGAAAAAGAATTGGAGAGGCTTCGTGAGGCCCATGACCAACTTCTTCGACGTTTTACTGACCTGGAAAGGGATGCCACGAGCCGTCAAGATGAGCTTAAAATGGCCCAAGGAAAAGTAGATGCGTTGAAGAAAGAAGTGCAGGAAAGGGAAGTCGAATTAGATGGCGTCGTAGGTAAAATGGTGAAAATGGCTCGTTTGTTTGGGTCCCGCCTTCTTGAGGCTATGCGGACTCATTGGCCTGAACTGGAGGATGCCATGGTTGAGAACATGCCATTTCCTACCTTTGATGAGGTTCCTAATAGTCCCCTGGAGCCGGCCGGCGGAGGCGAACTTCCAACCAGGGATGATCAAGCATAGAATAGGATTTTTATTGTTTTTGTTCTTGTAAATAACTTTTGAATTAATGAAATCAGCCTTTTCCTTTGATGTGACCGTGTGCGCTTGGAAGTACGGTCTGAGCCTGGTGGAGGCGGAGATCAGGCTCAAGGCAAGTTTTTCAATTTTGGGGTACTTTAGCTCGGTTATTGGTTGTTCTCCTCTCTGACCAAGACCGCTCCTACTGCCTCATCAGTTGTAGATAAATATAAGAACAAAAGCTCTCCTTGGATTGGGTGGCTGGGCAACGGGGGGGGGGGGCGCTAAGAATTCTTTCAAATTTTCAAATGCGAGGTCGCAGCATTTGTCCCATTTAAACGCCTTGTCTTGTTTTATTGCCCGGTAGAATGGCATGCATCTCTTGGCGAAGAAAGAGATGAATCGTCCCAACGCATTAATCCTTCTGTTGAGGCGTACCTCATTCAAATTTCGGGGGGTGTCATATTGATGATTGTTTCGATCTTTTCTGGGTTAGCTTCAATCCCTCTTTCTGATATAAGAAATCCCAAGAATTTGCCGCTTTTTATTCCGAAAGCACACTTTTCTGGGTTTAAATTGAGACGGTATTTCTGAAGCACTTTGAACACCTTCTCAATGTCCTCTGCATGGCTGGCTTCATCTTAGCTCTTCACGATCATGTCGTCTACATATATTTTCACCTTTTCGCCAATTAGGTTCTTGAACATTTCATTTACGAGTCTTTGGTATGTGGCTCCAGCGTTTTTCAACCCAAATGGCATCACCTTATAATAGTAGGTTCCTTTGTGCGTGATGAAGGCGGTTTTCTCCTCGTCTTTGGAATCCATGGGTATTTGGTGATATCCTGCCTTGGCGTCTATGAGGGAATAAATTGCAAATCCAACTGTTGAATCAACGAGCTGATCTATACTGAGTAGAGGGTAACTTTCCTTGGGGCAAGCTTTGTTTAGATTTGTGAAGTCGATACACATTCGCCAAGAACCGTTGGGTTTTCTGATAAGTACTACATTTGCCAGCCACTCAGGGTAATGTACCTTTTTTATGTGTCCTGCCTCGAGCAATTTTCTGATTTCTGCTTCAATTGCCTTTAGCCGCTCCGGGGCGTGTCAGCGCTTCTTTTGTTTAACTGGGCTGATTGATGGGTCGATGTTGAGACTGTGGCGCATGACCTCGGGCCGGATTCCTTCAATGTCTTCGCTAGACCATGAAAAAGTGTGTTGCTGTTCCTTCAACACTTTGACCATAGCGACTTTCGCATTTTTCTCCATGCCTTTAGCGATTTTAACTGTTTTCCCCTCCGCCAAGGTCAAGACTTCCAAATCTCCTACCGGTTCTGCCCTTTTGCGATCCTCCGTTTCAAACTCCGCCTCAAATGAGGCTGATCGGGTTTGGGTGGAAGTTACATAAGCTTCTTGGCCTTTTTGTGGATCTCCTATTGATACTGCTGTTCCTTTCTTGGTTGGGATGAGCAGGGTTAAATATTCCAGGTAGATTATGGCGCGCGACTCGGTTATAAACGGTCATCCCAATATCATGTTGTAACCGACTCCAATGTCTGCAATGACGAAATCGACCTCCCTTCTCCAGGTTATATCTTTGTCCCCTACTTCCACCTCCAGAGTGACTTGTCCTGTTGACGGGACCAGTTAGCCTTCGATTCCTACCAATGGGTTCCCGCCAGCCTGAATTCTACAGTGGTGGATATTTAGTTGTTGTAGGACTGCGTTGGTAATTAGGTTGACTGAGCTGCCGGTGTCAATCAAACCCCTCTTTACTATCTAACCTTCTGTCAGTGTCTCAATGATTAAAGGGTTCGTATGAGGCTTTTTAACCAATGAGTGTCTTTGACAAGCTTTGAATACATCGGGGTCCCGGACCGTTAGGTATATTGTCCTTTGTTTTTTGGCGGGGGGCTCATTCTGGGCCTCCTGCGATTATCATTATCGTTCCTTTGGCTCTTTGTGCTTTGTTGTCGCCTGGCCGAGACGGTTGGGAAGGTTGTGGGGTTTCTGTTTCCTTCTCGGGTCACTCCTTTCATGAATTGATTGAATTTTCCCGCTCGAATGAGGGCATGCACTTCTTCAGCTAACATCCGACAATTATCTGTATGGTGTCCCCTAGCTCGATGAAATTCGCAGTAGCTTTCTAGGTTCCGGCCCACCGTCTGTCCTTCTGGCACTTTGGGGAATCTCACATTTTTCTTCTCATGTGTTCTCTTTATCGCCACCAGGATCTGGCTGAGCGAGGCGTTTAGCTCTGGCCTGTTGGCTCGTGGGACGTTCCGTTTATATGGATAGTATCTCTCATCTCCTTTGCTTCTTCGAGGGCGGCGGTCATTGTAATCGTCTCGCTGATCGCGGAACCGATTTTCCCCTTTGCTCTTTCTAGATCTGTTCATTTCATCCACTTCTATCATGCTTTTGGCCATGGCTATCATCTGAGTGGTATCCCTGGGTCGTCTCGTGATGATCTCTGTTCGTAGCCTGTCGTTTCTT
>CATIWQ010141441.1:0-41303 GCA_949673415.1 Euphorbia schlechtendalii | reverse complement strand
ATAAAATTCAAATCGTAATGGTGTTCACCACTTTTCTACTAATAAGTTTAATAGTTTGTTTGCAAGATTCGACTATATATCAATGGTGCCAAAAACTTGTTCACGTAAAATATAGGTGTTGTCAATACCCCTTATCAAAATAGAAAAATGATGATAACTGCAAGTATACAGTTATGATGTAGTTTTAAAGGATATCAATCCCACAGGGAAGGACTAGTTCTAAAGATCAACAAGGAAGATAAAATAAAGAAAATAAAATAAATTTGATATTTTGGGTTGGGGGGTTAGAATGAATAATGAGTAAATATAGGTATGAAAGATTAGAGAATCTAAATATATAAATTTTCCCTATGAAATAAGGATAGAAGAGAAAGCATGCAAGTTCAACAAAGATGTTACAATTCACTAAACTAATTTAACAGACTCGGTTCTAAATACTCAGATGTTCAATTATTCACCGCAGAGCAACACATGAAATGACTTTTCTAAACCTAGTGCAAACGAATTAAGATGATTATATAAACCTAGACAGCGTCAATACTATGCTTAGTATGGGTCGCTCTCACATAGCCACACTTAGCAAGTTACCATTCAAAAAATGTTGGCTAACTAAACAACGTTATATCACAGATCTAGTGATTATACACGATATTGTTAACCCCGAAACAACTCTTAAAATTAACTCCAATGCATATAACTTGATTAATATAAAAGACTTCACACAAAATACACATTATGATACATAGACATATCATAAACTTCGAAATGGAAAGTATAAGTAAAAAGCAAAGCAAAGTTATAAGGTATGCAAGTGAAAGCTAAAGTTGATCAAATCGTATCCACTCTTTAATGGGAGTCATCAGTTCCCATGATTCCTACGTGTGCTTTTAATTCGATCTCGGCTGGTACAGAACCTCCACTAGAATGCTATTCTTTTTGAATATCAAACAAATGAATATTGAAGAACAAAACTTTTATTGATAAGTGATTTGCAAGTACACTTATACAACAATCACTAGAGAATATAGAGAAATCTAGTGATCAAAACAAGGATTCGAATCACTTAAACATTTTCTCGCTAGCACTTATGAATGTAGCAAATTCTCTATCTATACACACACTATATCTCTCTCTTGCACTCTAATATTTTCCATATGTATCAGTGCACTATGATACACGAAATTGTAATGTTTGGAACCCTATTTATAGAGTTCGAAGGGTTGTGTCTATCCATATGAAGAGTCGTGTCCATTGGTGAAAGATTGCATCACTTCATTACGATTGGTTGAGAAGCTACAATCTAATCCAAAATGGATAGGCACCTTTTCATGATTGGTTAACTTTATATCAGTGTCTTTTCATTGGTAATTGATGGCGGTTGATCATGCTTATCTGGTGGTTCGTAGTTAAGAAGCTAAAACAAGAAAACCATCCATGTCACGATCGCGATATACAAGTCACGACCGTGAATCTTTGATTTGAATAATTCTATTCTAAAGAAGAATAGGTCATGACCATGAATGAATGTCGTGACTGTGAATTGCATTTTTCTTCAAAATTCTCCTTGCAACTTCACCGATCTTTGACAGCTTCGATCCTATGCAAAATCTTTAAGTTCCACGCATCTTTTTGCACCTTTTTCACTCTTTTTTCATAGAATTCCACTTATCACCCCACACTTAACTTTTTCCTTGTCCTCATGGTAAATTCAACAGAAGTGTATAAACTGGTAAACAAGTTCGTAACTCATTTGGCAAAGACTATTGCAGTGAGAATGACATTCCATGTTGCAAAACATTTCAAGTAGAAGTTTAAAATTTCCCAAAAATTAGTTTTGTGTGATTTATATAGTTTAGTTGCGTACCTTTGTTCTTAATGGAGAGTCAACCAAATCGCATCTTCATATAAGTGTTATATGCATACTCGAATATTACCTTCTCTTAAGCATTGTATAAAGTATAAAGGACATAGAAAGCACACTTTGATTAATTTCTCTCGAGGCATTTTTAGGTAACCCAGGATGCTAAAACATTCTTAGTGGTTGCATTTTATGCTCCATACCACTCTCCCCTTTTTCGGTGGTTGCATTTTATTCTCTATACCACTCTCTCATTTTTTTCTTTTAAGCATATGTTTTTGAAGTACTTTGTACTTTGCACCCATTTTTCATGCTATGCTTTCTTTTCTTTTTTTTCACTCAATGAATGGTTGCAGTTTCTGCTCCCTTCCATTCCTCACCTTTTGCATAACTCATTGGTTATCCTCTATTTCTTTTGATTTTTCACTCATTAATACCCTCATCCTTTATTGGTCAATTTCAAAGTATTATGGCTATAGTTTCCTAACACTTTAAACACACTCAATACTTATAGCACTTATTTGAGATTTGCGTATAAAACTCATAGTAAGAATACCATTAGATATTACTCCACTTAAACTTATCGGAAGCTTTAAATTTAAACTGTATAACTTATACTAATTCATGTTACATCGAAATATATATCGAAACTTACTTGGAATGTTTCTTTCGAATGTTACTCACCACTCATCCTTGCCAAATTGATAAATGTTGTGCACTAACATCAAACTTGTAAATACCTAACACTCACAATAACCTTGGACAAATGTTAGTAAAGTATAAGAAATGATAATGTATAGTAACAAAAATATCAAGAAAAATTTTCAAATTCTTAGATTTTTTAATTTTATTCAATTTTTTTGTATTTTACAGGATTTTTAAAGAACACAATGTCCTCATTGTGAGACATTATAAAAATAAAAAACTATCCTAGTCTAAAAATAGAATTGAAAAGATAAGATAAAGTAAAAAAAAGAATAAACCCGTTCTATTGTGAAGGAGAATCTGGGGGACTAGGATTGAATTGACAATTTTATTTTCTAAAGAATGAAAGTAATTTTTGAAGCATCGATTTATTACTTTTCTTTAGAATCTTCATGTCTTTCTTCATAACTCTGAGTTTTTCTTGGTAATTATCTAATTTAAGTTGCATGCTCGCCTTCCAATCTTTTGGAACTTCTTCTTCGTCTTCTTCATCATCTTCTTATATTTCATGCATCGGGGCTTTTCCTTTGTAAAGGCTAACGGTTGGATTTGATGGTTTCATGGAAGAGTCTTGTTGAGTCAAGTTGAGTTTCTTGGTGCGGTTGAAATAGGAATAATAAGAATGAACACCTTGGAGTAGTCCGGTGTTCTTCAAATAAGTCCCATCCATGTAGCGAAAATACTCACCCAGTTGTTAGACATAGGGGAGTTTTTCTCTAGAATCCAAGATTATGGCAATGATAATCTTGGTCGCTCCAATCTTACTTCTCATGCTCGTTGAGTATTTCTTCATCATATCCCATATAATATCCAAAAATTCCACTTTTTGCTTCATCATAGCACAAGAAAGAACAAACAAGTCTTTCTTTTGGACCTTTGTATTCTCTACTCTACAAAATACCGAAGGGGAAAGTTATTTGTGGAGAAGAAGAATGCATTCATCCTTAATGAGTTTGTTAGGAGAATTTTTGGGATCGAAGACTCTCTTACCCGATAAATTTGTCCAAACTCGATTTGGTTAAAATGAATCCATCATGCCTGAAGAACTGGCAATCTCAAAATCGAACTAGTCACCCATCATCTCTCTCATGATAGTGTATTGTTGTCCTTGATTTCGAAAATGTATTACCCTCTTCCTTGAATCTTTGAAATCGAATGTTACTAAACACTCGAGAATCCAATCTCTATTTTGAGGAAAGTGCAAAGTCACAAATTTTATGAGACTAAGAGTCGATAGGTAGACTTCTATCTCTTCACGGAGATTAAGAGTTTCTAAGAAGACTAAATCAAGGAATATCATCCCGGTGATATCCAATTTGCTTAGCTTTTGGAATCTTTTACCCTCTTCTCTTATCCTCAATGGGAAAGGATAATCAAATTCTTCTTGAATTGATTGAGCTCCTCTCTTTTATACTGCTCTCTTCACACGAGTCATATTGGTTTTGAAGTAAAAGGTTTGAAAAGGTTTATATGTTAAAGGTAGAAGATGAGAAAATTTAGAAATTTGTAGGCTTTTTAGAAGGTGTGGTGGCTCGGGTTCAACTTGGACCTATTTATAGAGGTATAATGGGTCTCTAATTGGTCATAAATGGGATTCTAGCAGTTTAGGCTCAAAACTATCCGTTAATGTCGATTACGAACATCTGTCATGTGTCAGTTCACGATCTGTAACAGTTATATTTTGCTCGTGTCGTGATCATGAAGGCCTGTCGTGATCTTGACTTTCTTCACAATAGAAATAGAACGTTTTGATAGCGCGAATTGAGTCATGGACGTAATATTCTGTATTCTTCAAATTTCTTCAATTTTTAGACTTGTACGTATAAAAACTTAGAAACACACACACAAACAAACTTTGTGAAATATGAACGATAAATATTTACCATTATACCTTGAGTAATCATGGTGATGATAGCAATTGAACATCATCATCTTGTTGTTCAAATATATTTTCATTTATAATAACAAATATTTACAATCAAACATAACAAAAGAAAATAATGAACAAACAAACACGAATAATATGAAACACTAAACAAATCGAAATCAACCTATAAAAATTTTCTAAAATGAAAGGATAAGGAACTTATTCAGATGGAAATGATTCAATCATCTTATCAATCTTATAACGTGACTCCCGTAAATCCCTTTCAACATGACATATCAAAATATGGATATTGCTAGTCTTATGATGAATAGAGATTTGTTCCTCTAGTATTTCATTCAACTTTCTCTTAAGATTGGCTGAACTACTCCTTTCATCCCTACCAATTTCACTTTCATGCTTCTTATCAGCTTCTACTCGTTCTTCCCACAATTTCCAATCATAGGTTATCCCATTCTCACTAATACACTTAGTTAGAAATCCATGCTTGAAGAAAATTTCTGTAGTTAACTCTAGAATTTCATCTTCATCCATAAAGACTTCTTCACCACTTGGTATTCCCCCAATTTATCCCAACAAATTTACCATAGTTTGATACCCCATATGCTATCCTACTAGGATCAATTGTGGTAGACATAAGAGTCCCCATCATAATCCCCGATACGTCTACAGGTAAGCCATTCTAAACCGCTCCCAAGATAAATAATTCTTCAGGAATGACCATATCAGAACTAGATCTACCAAAAAGAGCACTACATAGATAGAAGTGTAGAGAGAGCAGAAAACAGGGGTCTCGGATCCACTGGCTATAGGTGGATTCCTATTTGTATTCTTCTTTTCCAGTAAGGCGGTTCCATGTTGGTAGTGGATCCCAACCAGGAATCATTTTGTAGTAACAGTCTTTAGGGAACCCCAAAGTTTAATCCAACTTCTTCCTTGACAATTTATACTTCTTTCCTTGATATCGATACTCCAAATAATTCATCTTAGAATTTGTCCATACTAACGAAATCAGCATTGCCTTGTAGTTATCTTCACTGTTCCCAATAATCATAGAGGAATAGAGAACGAAGTTTAGGATTCAAAGGTAATACATTACCCTCTCATAGATTCCTAATTGAATGAAACTATTCTTATGAATGATATAAGAACTAGTGAAATCTGCATCTTTGATGGTTTCAAAATGATCACCTTCCTCTCGAGAGTGAATAGGAAATGGTGCTTCATACCATTCTTGCAGGTTTGAAGGAGGAATAGGAATAGATTATTTTGAGTGACCATTTTGATGAAAAAGGATTGATTGTTTTCAAGGTTTAGAACAAAAATTTTAATTGAAAGGAAAGGAATTTCGGATATCTGAAGTGAAGAGTTATGAGAATCACATCCTATATGTAGAATTTGAGAGAAATCATCAAAAAATTGCCTAAACTACTATAGTTTTCGCTCACATCACTATCGTGATCCTAAGTCACGATCGTGAGTAAACTACAAACAAAAAATAGAAATTTTTTTAAGAAATTCATGAGCACGATAGCCAATCACCAACGCGAATAGGGAAATAGAAGAAAATATTCTATTTGTCAAGAATTAAGATGAAATATTATGACGTATCACCTCCAAGATGACTATTTCATAATCTTTTCACATATAGAATGAAATTTAGAAAATTGTATGGTAAAAGAAATACAATAAATAAATATAATTGATCTCTAGAAAGTATTTACCTTCCCCTGACAATTCAAGCCTTAGAACGCACATGCCTTCCCCGGTAACGGCGCTAAAAACTTGTTCGCCACTTTTCCACTAATAAGTTTAATAGTTTATTTACAAGATTCGGCTATATATCAATGGTGCCAAAAAATTGTTCATGTAATATATAGGTGTTGTCAATACCCCTTATCAAAATAGAAAAATGATGATCACTGCAAGTATATAGTTACCATGTAGTTTTAAAAGATATCGATCCCACAGGGAAGGACTAGTTCTGAAGATCAACAAGGACGATAATATAAAGAAAATAAAATAAATTTGATACTTTGGGTAGGAGGGTTAGAATGAAGAATGAGTAAATATAGGTATGAAAGATTAGAGAATCTAAATATATAGATTTTCCCTTCGAAATAAGGATAGCAGAGAAAGCATGCAAGTTCAACAAAGATGTTACGATTCACTAAACTAATTTAACAGACTCGGTTATAAATACTCAAATGATCAATTATTCACTGCAGGGCAATACATGAAATGACTTTTCTAAACCTAGCGTAAATGAATTAAGATGATTATATAAACCTAGACAACGTCAATACTATGCTTATTACGGGTCGCTCTCACATAGCCGCATTTAGCAAATTACCATTCCAAAAATGTTGGCTTGCTAAACAACATAATATCACAGATCCAGTGATTATACACGTTATTGTTAACCCTGAAACTACTCTTAAAATAAACTCCAATGCATATAACTTGATTAATATAAAAGACATAACACAAAATACCATTATGACACATAGACATATCATAAACATAAAAAAAGAAAGTATATGTAGAAAGCAAAGAAAAGTTTTAAGGTATGCAAGTGAAAGCTAACGTTGATCAAACTGTATCCTCTCTTTAATGGGAGTCGTCAATTCCCACAATTCATGCGCCTGCTTTGAATTCGATCTCAGCCCGTACAAAACCTCCACTAGGATGCTATTCTTTGCGAATATCGAACAAACGAATATTGAAGAATGAAAACTTTTATTGATAAGTGATTTGCAAGTACACTTATGTAACAATCGCTCAAGAATATAGATAAATCTATTGATCGAAATAAGGATTCGAATCACATAAACATGTTCTCGCTAACACTTGTGAATGTAGCAAATTCTCTACCTATACACACATTTATATCTCTCTCATGCACTCTAATATCTTCCCTCTGTATCACTGCACTGTGATGCACAAAATTGTAAGGTTTGGAACCCTATTTATAGAGTTCGAAGGGTTGCATTTATCCATACGAAGAGTCGTATCCATTGGTGAAAGATTGCATCACTTCATTATGATTGGTTGAGAAGCTTCAATCTAATCCAGAATGGATAGGTACCTTTTCATGATTGGTTAACTTCATATAGGTGTCTTTTCATTTGTAGTTGATGGCTGTTGATGGCGATTGATCATGCTTATTTGGTGGTTGGTAGTTAAAAGATAAAACCAAAATACCATCCAAGTCACGACCATGATATACAAGTCACAACCATGATTTACATCCTCTTTTAGACATTTTACAATCAACAGACTTTGTACAGTATGCATCCTCTTTCATACTTTTTACAGTGAACGAACTTTCTATAGTCCACATCCTCTTTCAAACTTTTTATAGTCAATGAACTTTCTATAATTCGTATCTTTTCTAACTTTTTACAATTAATGAACTTTCTACAATTTGCATCTTTCCTAACCTTTTACTGTCAATGAACTTTCTACGATCCACATCATCAATGGACACTCAACCAGAAGACCAGAGGTGCACAACTAGCTTTCTTTCCCCGATTGTTCTAGTGATAGCAACAAGCCAAAGGTCAACCTTCAAGGGTTAATCATTACTGAATTGGCAATTTGTAAGGGGCATGGAGAGGCCAATCCCCAACAATGCCACAAGAGGATAAAAGCTTCAAATCATCATGAAGTTTCCATCCCGAGTAGTGCCAATCGCATTCGGGGAGGTATTATCTTTAAACCTCACTGCTCTTCAAATCATAGGACCATACTAATCTCATATTAGTAGTGATCCCATAAGGGGTAGCCATTGAGCATGGGATTTTGCACCTAATTCACGAGTTCAATGATGAAGCTGTAATTTTTTCCCATTGCTAGCATTCTACATCTTGTAGGGTCCTAAAATCGTTTAAAGAAAATCTACTTTATATCTTTAGGCCTTCCCCTTTCTTAAAACCCAATTCATATAAAAAAAGCTCAGCCTTAAGTGCCATGTCGTTAACAATATGGCCATGTCGATGTTGTTAATGACATGGTAGTTGCAACAATACCAAAATTGCACTTTCTGCAACTTTCAGTCCGAAAGCTGACACCCCCACATGCTCGGACATCTTTGAGTGAAACACAATCCAAAACACCTTACCTAAGATCTCACACGTACTTCTCTTCACATGGGAAAAGCTATTAAAGTGAAAAAAGAAAAAAGTGCAAGTATGGCCTAAGCTAGAAAGAGTTAACTTTGGATTGAAGAGAGCTCATAAAGAGAGTGTTGAATGTTTTAGAAGGGGGGACTGAATCTTGGTCATAACATTGGCAAGAAAGAGGGAAAAGGATCTAGAGAGCATTAGAGAGCATTTCTTTATGGGTACTCGGGTGTTCTTGAGCAAAACACCAAACTTTGATCACCAACACATGGAATTTCGAGTTAGTTAGATTAAGTTCATTGAAAGGGCATGAACTTGGATCACAAGGGTCCACTTGTTCATCTCTTAAGCATATTTTAGGTTTAGTTCATCTTTTAAGGAAAGCTTGAGGTTTAGAGATCATTTAAGAAAATGTGAGGTTTAAAGATCATTTAAGAAAACGTGAGGTTTAGAGATAACTTAGGAAATGCTTGAGGTTTAAACTAGAATGGAGAGTCGACAACATCTTTATCACTTGCTTGAAGGCTACTACACCTTCTAAAATATCTACTTTGGCACGGAATAGATCCCTTCCAAAGATTTTTTATAAATCACCAACCAACAACCAAATCCAACAAAAAAGAAATAAGGAGAGCATCCTAAAGGACTTCATGGACCTTAATGAAAGTGGATTCATGACTACGAGGTAAGCCTCTTAGTTCCAAGAGTTTGTTCTTACATTTATATGCGTACCTTTTTTAAGTTGCATTTTCCTTTTGGTTATTTCCATTTTTACACAACCAACTATTTAATAGAAATTTCAGTATGATTTCAGAACTTTTTGAGTATTTTTTCATAAACATATTCTAAACATCTTGAGCTTTCTATAATGATAAAGATCATCTAAATCGGTTAAGTATAGCAAAAGTTATGATCATTTGAAGTTTTAGATTTTCATTTTGTTGTTTCTATATGTTTTCTACAACTCTGTAACATCGATGTTATTAACAACATGGCCTCATGTCATTAACAACATTGCTTTGGCGAAAACTAGTTTGGTTTTGTTTTCCTCCATTTTGAATCATTTTAGCTTGGAATGACCCACTGAGACCCTTCTGAGTTTTGAAATGCATCATTAGGGCTAAGAAAACTTCTAATTGTAATTATTTAGGAGCTATGTATGATTTATGAATGTATTAATTGTTAATTAAGGTTTGGAGTAGCAACGGAAGTGCCCCGGGTCATCCATATCGATATCACCCTTCATCGGGAAGTTAGTAACAATATGGATTACATCATTACCATTGTTAACCCAAATGGCTATGTTATGCATTTTTGGTTTGGATTTATGTTTCTAAATGTTATTTTAGGTCACCCACACGTAGGGAATTCAAGTTCCCAGATAACCGACCCAACAATATAACATGCGGCATTTTCACTAATAAAAATGACCAAGATAGTTGAAAACAAAAATGAGCCATTTTTATAAATTAATAACTTTGAAATCTCCATTGTTTTTACCTCAACCACACAGGTGTTGCAAAAATCCAAATCGAGCATATATGGTACACTTGGTATATATCTCTAATGTGGAATATCCCCTTTGCTAACCTTTTTGGATGTAGATAGTTTAAGATAGATGTATGTTAGGGTTTAATTTCCTTAGGGTATCACATAAAATCAAATATAATATTCATTAGATATCGATGTATTCTAGGTGATTTTATTCCTTAGATTTTGATATATTTAGACAATTTGTAATCCCCCATCCCAATGATGTAATTAATTCCCCCTATAGATTAGGCGCATTTAAATTTTCTACCTATTTACTTTCCACAATTTACTTACCGCATTGTGCATATGTGATAAGCTAAAAACATAAAACGAAAATATCTAGTTTAGTTTGAATATTATAAAATTGGTTTCTACCAGGTATAATTTAAATCAAATGATGACAAAGTTGGTAACTCATCCCGAAACTCGAATCTCTAAACTATAGTATCGCTTAGGCTTAACGAATCTATGTTGTACCAAATTTTCCTAGAGAAGTTGATCCGGGTGGTGACTCTGAGTACCATAGGCTAGAGGTTTTGATATCAAGTCTATTAAACTTGTTACACCAACAAGTTTCTTTCCTTTAAACTAAAAACACCAAACAAGTTTTCAATCGGGAAAACCCCCATGCCCCATCTCACGGGGCCAAAGATGAACATCATCCACTCATAGTAGGTAAGGCAAGCCCATGTGGTGGGCTTGCCTTGCAAGGTAAGCTGCTACATGAGAATTCAAGCCCATGTGGTATTGTAGCTTTGCACCAATCCCATATCAGTTATGGGGGAGCATTTTTTCTTCCCTTTAGGCTATAAATAGCCTTCTCCTCCCCTCCTTTCATACTACTTAAGCTCATCCTTTCCTTTTGAATTTTTACTTGTTTTCTTCATATGTTTTTGTAAGATCCTCCATGAGTTTCTCCGCTTTTGGAAGAATTCTTTTGAAGAGTAATTAATATTTTGGAAACAGCCTTCTAAGTTATATCTTTTGGTTATACTATGAGCTGTGTAGCAATGGCTTGTTAACCAAAATGTTCTCACTCTACGCGAGGTTTTGGTCGGTCGGGGTTCGTGTGGACTAATCATAGAAGCCATCCTGGTTTGGATGCTTATACGAATTGAGTGTTATCCAATTGTTCTAAGGAAGCACCACACTAAAGAGAAAGGCATGCATCAATTGGTAATTCTCTTAAATTAGATGCTAGGTTTCTTTTATTATGTTTTATAAACGTATTAGCATCTATGGAATGTTTCAACTCAGATTATATGAATAATGTCATGTTTAGGAGATCCTTTAGGGTTAATTTTATGTTTTGAAATTCCATCATGTAAGTTCACATGTTCAATTACTGTCTTAACTAACCATTGGTGGTATTAGAGCTTTTCCTTATACTATGCATTATTGATGATAATATGTTGAATATATATTTTCAATGAATTGTTTAAAGTATGCTATGAACAACTTAGGTTTCAATTCCTATTATAGAAAATGATGTGATAACTAGATTAAGGTTTTGCCCAAACTTAGTCTAAGTGATTATTATATAAATTAACAATGTTTTATCACATGTGTAAATGCTTTAAATTCATAATCATCCAATACTTCACTCGATTAAAAAATGAAATCTTTAAATCATAATTATCTGTGGTACAACGAATCAAAGTGCTCGTGGTTACTTTGGCAAAGATTGGACTTGGCTTCTCACTTACTTTATGCGGGCCTCTCCTACTCAAAAATATCCATTAGTATTAGGTTCAAGAGTACCTCAAGGACTTTTATAACTTAGTTGATTTCTAGTATGGGAATCAAATTTCGCAAATGGTTTTACAGCCGTGGTTTATGTTAATAGATTGAAACTTGTAGACATAGGTGCAAGAACTTAAACATATACCTAGTTTGTTTGCATGCCATGTGGTGTCTTCTCATAATGGAATGATTATAATGTACCAGTCTTGAGCATGTTCCCTTAGATTAATAATTCCAAATATCCCGATATTATTATAATAATCATATCCATCGTATAAGTCCTAGACTAGGGTGAGAATAATTGCACCAATAAAATCCCTACAATAATATTAATTTGGTATATTATCTTCCCATCATAAGTCATTATTTGAACCTTATTAATGAATATAAGGACATGTACAACATGCTTTCCTTAACATGTGTTTAGGGTTAAAGTCTTAAGCAAAATGGGTTAGTTATCCATGTTAGTGGAGCTAATGCCAGATTGGAGACATATTTGAGGAGTCGTACAATTAGGTGCACATGTCTCGAGAAAGAGTACTCAAATGGACTAGCAATTTCATGGAATGTAAATGGATGGGTTCTAACCATGGTCATTTATTTTGGCTTGACCTGCTTTAACTGGGTCCAAATGGATGGGTTATGGTTACTAGCTACTACGGAAAATTTGCTGGACCGGATTTCTCGAATCAAATAGAAGGTGCTATTTGAATGTCGATAAAATAGTAGGAAATATGTGTTTAATTAAAGACCTTATATTAAATGCATGTACATATAATAATGTTTGAATAATTTCTATCTTATATATAGGTTAAATAATGATTCCAAACATAAACCTTCACTCAATTCTTGATAACAAACTAGATGGTTCAAACTTTACTGATTAATTCAAGACTATGAGGATAGTCCTCAGATTGAAAGGATAGTTTATATTTTAGATGAACCCCTCCCTAATAAACCCAATGTTGATGATAATGAAAATGAGGCATGGGAGAGCCACATAAAGGATCATGAAATGGTAGCATGCATAATGTTGGCAACCATGAATTGTGATCTTCAGAAACAACATGAGAGCATTGAATTAGACACCTCAGAGCAGACCATTTCAAGAGATTTGATACATCAAAACTCTTATTTAGAATGAGGATGTAGGTTGGCACTTCTGCGCATCAATATGCTCTTAAACTATTAGGTTATAAAGAGAAGTAGACTCAATTAGTTTTGTGATGGATCACGAATTATGTGTTGATCTGATTCTTTCTTCATTAACTGATATTTACTCATAATTTATGACTAATTATTATAAGAAAAAGATTTATGTCACATTAACCGAGTTGGCCAGTATGCTAAAAATAGTTGAACCTTAGATTCAAAAGGATCCAAAGGCTTTAATTTTTATTGATAAAACCAAACCTTCCAAGGGTTGGTCCCATTTTTCAATGGGTCTGAGTGCAATGAAGAAAATCAATATGAAGAAGTAAAGTAAGAAAGGAATCACAAATGTATACTTCTGATGTCACAAGGTAGACAACTGGAAAGATGGATTGCAAAGTTCAGATTTCTGAACAAGTGAAGAAGAAGCAAAGTGAGGAATCTACTTCTGGTATGTTAAGGATAGAAAGTTTCTCTAAAGTTCCTTTTTAGTCAACATGGATACTGGATACTTGTTGTGGTACTCATATTTGTACTTCTATGCACGGGTAGTGGAATAGTATTAGGAGGCTTGCAAAGAGGGAAATGGAGCACGGGTTACTACAACAAGTGTAGGGACATATATCCTTCATTTTCCTAGTGGCCTTATTTTAATTTTGAACAAATGCGATTGTATTCATGATGTCACTAAGAATATTATTTCTTTTAAATGTTTAGCAATAGAGGGATTTCAATATTATATTTTCTAATAATAATTGTCAAATTCGATGTGACAATGTTTTTTATGGTTCTAGAAATGTTCTAGATACTAAAACTAAAATTCTAAACATGAACATTGTTAAGAAATAGAAGATAGATAATGAGAAATCTTCATACTTATGGCATTGTCATCTAGGCCATATAAATGAGACTCGTTAAACTAAGTTACACAAATTTGCTGACTTGGGCCTAATAAAATAGAAATTCTATGGAGCGTGCGAACCTTGTTTAAAAGTAAGACGGCTAAGAAACGTTTTAAAGGAAAGGGTCAACGTGCCACAAGTACTTTGGAAATAATACATTCTGATGTATGTGGTTTAATGAGTGTTCAGACACATGAGGTTTTGGTCTACTTCATAACTTTTATCGATGATCACTCACGATATGGTTATTTGTACTTAATGATGCACATGCCTGAAAGTTTTGTGAAATTCAAGAGTTTAAAAACAAATTATAGAAACATCTTGGGAAAAGTATCAAGACCCTTCGATATGTTTGTAGGTTATTTCATCACCAACAATAAGCATATCTTCCTCATGGAAGATGATGAGACCAAGACTTACAAGGAGGCAATGGAAGGCTCATAGTTTGATAAATTATTTACAGCCATGAATTTAGAGATGGACTCCATGTACAAAACTCAAGTCTGGAACTTGGTTTATTCTCCAAGTGGGATTAAGCCCATAGGATGTAAATGGGTTTTCAAGAAGAAAATCGATTTGGATTTTAATGTGATTTCCTATAAAGCAAAGCTAGTTGTAAAAGGTTACTATCAAAAGGAAGACATTCACTATGATGAAACCTTTTCACCGGTAGCCATGTTGAAGTTTATCACAATACTCCTTGCCATCATTACTCGTAATGATTATGAGATTTGGTAGATGGATGTGAAATTGCATTCCTTAATGGGAATCTCATTCTATATGTATACATGATATAACCAGAAGGCTTTACATCCTAGGATGGCTTGATGGTATGCAAGTTGTAAAGGTTCATTCATGGACTTAAGTAAGAATCAAGGAGTTGGAATATTAGGTTTGATGAGACAATATAAGAAATTGATTTTGTGTCAAACGATAATGAAACCTGTGTACATAAGAAGGCTAGTGGGAGTGAGATCATTTTCCTTGTATTATATCTTAATGACATATTGCTGATCGGAAACAATGTTTTTTTTCTTCAAACAGTAAAGTCATGGTTGTCAAAGAAGTTCTCCATGAAAGACCTTAGAGGAGCAGCATTTATACTTTGTATAAAAATCTACCATGATAGATCCAGAAGGCTACTAGGTCTTTCTCAAAGTGAATACATAGTAAATGTTTTTTCTAGATTTAACCTTTAGCAGTCAAGAAAGGATTATCTCACAATATCTCACGAGATTAACCTTTCTAAATCTGAGTATCCGAGAACACATGAGGAGAGACTACTCATGAATAAAATACCCTATGCTTTGACGATGGGATCCATCATGTATGCTATGGTATGCACTCCGCCTGATGTCTTACATCCGTTTAGTGTCACAAGCATATTTCAATATGATCTTGGCTAAAAGCAATAAATGGATGTTAAAACTATTCTCAAGTACTTACAAAGGATTAAGGATATGTTTTTAGTTTATGGAGAATGTGATTTACAGAAGGAGACAATGGGTTATACCTTTTCTGATCCTAAGGAATAAAAGGTACTTGTTTGTAGAAATGCTCAGTTCCTAGAGAAGGAACACATACTTGCGAAAGCTCATGACAAAAATCTTGAGATAGGTGCTCAAGAGGATCAAAGAGACAATTAACTAATTATTTTAGCACCAGTTGCAAAAGATTATAATCAAAAGGAAGGCATCGGCTATGATGAAATCATTTCACCAATAGTCATGTTGATGTCTATTAGGATACTCATTACCATCGTTCCTCATTACATTAATGAGTTATGGTATATGGTTGTGAAAACCACGTTTCTTAATGGGAAACTCGATCAAGATGTATTCATGATACAATTGGTCTAATATGGCTTAAATTAAACAGTAAAGGGGGGTGAATGCATTTACTTGGTTACTTATTAAGTTTATAAAATTATTTTACCAAGTTTAGTTTTTAGATGCATGTTGAGTAACTTATGCTAAGTGCTGGTCTAAAAACTATAAACTACTCAGCTTTGGTGACTTAGTTTATCTTCAATCATTGCTGACTACTTTACTCAGCTCGGATTGGTTTTTCAAGCTTAAAGATGAAAATAAAGAGAATGATGATTGAGTAAGACACTATAAAGAAAAGCGATAAAGGTAAGAAACTTTAATAGATAATATTTATCCTGGTTTGGCCCCGAGCCTACATCCAGTTCTAAGATTCCAATCTAAGATTTAATCCACTAGTGTTCTTTCATTCTTTAGGTGTAGAATCCTTCACAACGGGGAGAACAATTACAGAAATAAAATAAAATGATTTAATTAAATTATATTAAACCCTTAAATAATATTTATGTCCCTTAAAAGCATTTTGAGCCTTTAAATTTTGACTTTGAGGATTTTAAATATTTTCTTACGGTTGTAATATTTATTTAGGACCTAAAATATTATTATTCATTTTTATGAGAAGAGCTCCCATTTGAAGATCATCAGATGGTCGAAAATTATGAGATTCAAGGATAAATATCCTGAAAAACTGTCATCATCGAACGCACGAGCTAGTACTAAATATTATACTCAAAGATGCCCCTCGTGTGATCATCGCTGGTTGTATAACTAGTATGATCACATGAAATGGAGCAGAGGGATTAAGAATATACTTGGCCGGTGTGGCAGATGATATCTTTGTCCCTTATAGGTGATGATGTGGGCCTTCCTTTCTAGCGATGTGTCCTCATGGGATTACCCACTTCTTTCTTCAAAATGCCTTGGTGCTTGATGCCCCCTTGTGGACGGGTCGACTGTTTCTTTCTACGACATCCTTTAAATAGTCAAAAATCATTTTTTTCTTCGATTACGATCATCATGTGCCCCTTGTGAGTTAACCTTCAGTCGGTTTTGACCGTTGGAACTACAAGAGCAAGATGCTTGATTCTATTGAAAGGCCATCCCATTGAGATAACTGTTTCTTATGTTGACTTGCTTCCTGTGACAAATCAGAGAGAACTATAATGTTAATACATTTTATGATACATGTTTTAATTATTTGATTGAGTTTATGCAAAGTAAAAAATTTTTCCCCTTCAATAAAAAATTAAAACATGATGAAGAAATGAGTTTAATGAAAATTCGGGGATGTCCCGAGAACTGCTCCATTGTTTTAGGAGGCTTTTGTAGGTTTGAATTGGCTTTAGGTTTGAGTGAGCCATCATTCTTCTTGATGTTTGCAGATTCCTCAAGTGGAGGTGGAGTCATTTCTTGTTTACTAAGACGGTGTTGCCCAGGTTTGGCATCATCTTTACCTGTAAAAGACGTGATGTGAATGTAATGTATGCATGATTTTAGGCATGGATAATATTTATCACATGATGTATGTTCATTTATTGTAGGTGTTGTGGGCTTCGTTCATTGAAGAGCCTTCTCTTGTGCAGGTGCATGGTTCCCCCTAAGATTAGTCTGGTTAGGGATTCCATGGATGACTTCCTCACAGCGATGACCATGGGTTCGTTGAATTAGATTTGAGTTCAGAGCATGGATATGGTCCAGATGAGTCGTTGACCACACATTGTGTTGGTGATGATTGCTTGGAAGCCGTTTGCCTAAAGTGTTGGAGGTATATAATGCCACGTACTATTCTGAGGATGAGATGATGAATTTGATATTTCTTTGGTTCTAATTTCTGCATAGATCGCCCTTGTGGGTTTTTGGTAAGTGTATAATTACACTTATTGTCATATAAATTTTATACAATAAACACTATAGTTTAAGTCATTTTTATACTTCATATAAAAGATTTCACGTGGTGTGTAGTTGTTTTTTATGCAAATGCAGATACTAGGTGAATCTTAGGAGTAAAATGAACTAAAGTGGAATTCTATGAAAAAAAGAGTGAAAAAGGTGAGAAATGATGCGTGGAACTTAAAGATTTGGCTTAGGATCGAAGCTGTCGAAGATCGATGAAGTTACAAGAAGTATTCTGAACAAAAACACAATTCACGGTCACGACAATCATTCGCGATCGCGACTTCTACACTTCAAAAATAGAAAACTGTCAAAGGAAGATTCAAGCTCATGACTTATCTATCACAGTCGCGACATAGATGGTGTTCTGGTATTCTCTTCTTAACTACCAACTGCCAGATAAGCGTGATCAACCGCCATCAACTACCAACGATTATGGATGACCAACTACCTTTGAAAAGTCAACCAATCCTGAAAAGGTGCCACTTCATTATGGATAACATCAAGTTTCATCAACCAATCAAAGTGAAAAGGTGCAATCTTTCACAAATGGATAAGACTCTTCAAGTGGATAGATGCAACACTTCAACTCTATAAATAAGGCTCCATTCTCCACCGAATTGGATGCACACTAAGAGACATAAATTTCATGCATATAGTAGGGAAGAAATGTAGAGAGAGAGATAGAGAGTTATAATCTCCTTTCTTAGTTCTTAGTTTGAGAGAGTGAGATTGTAAAGTGATTTGATCATTTAATCACTATATTTCTTCTTACTACGAGCGATTATTGTAAAAGTGTATGACACGAAGCATTCTTCAATAAAGAGTTTATTGTTCTTCACAATCTTCTATCCCAATTTATAAACTGAATACAGGCTGAAAGAAGTGTTCTGCATAAAGTCGAGACCGAAGGCGAGTAAACACAAGAATTGCGGGAATTGATGACTCCCATTAAAGAGTGGATACAGTTTGATCAACTTTAGCTTTCACTTGCAAACCTTTACAACTTTACTTGTTTCTTCATCTTATACTTTCTTTATCGAAGTTTATGATATGTCTAGGTGTTTTTTCAACTTTCACCAAATCTATCGTCAAAATTATTTTAAAAAACCTTCGCATCATTTTCTTTTCGATTCCTGAACTAGTCCTTCCCTATGGGATCGATATCTTTTAAAACTACATTGCAACTGTATACTTGTAGTTATCATCATTTTTCTATTTGATAAGGGGTATTGACAGCACTTATATTTCACGTGAACAAGTTTTTGGCGCCGTTGATATTTAGCCAAACTCTTTGCGTAAAAATTATTAAACTTATCAGTGGAAAAGTGGCGAACAGTTTTTAATCTATAGAACTTTGTTTTAGTTTTTACCTAGACCGCCCTTTCAGGTTTTCAATCCAACAAACTCATTTTTCTTTATTTTTACTTTTTCATTTCTTGGATGTTTACTTGCGATATTATACCATTGGCATTCAAGCAATCAAAATAAGCATATGCATAAAGAATCAGCAAAAATGACAATTCATTGATGAACTTAAGAGGGGTATAAATGTTTCAAATGATTTGACTCTTACCATCAATTAGCCCTTTCAAGCTTTCTAACCAATGTGGTTCACTCGATGTTCTAAGTTTTTCCTAAGTTACCCTTTTTGGTTTTTCAACTCAGTGGACTATTCTTTTTCTAATTTGAAAAGAAGCCCTATTTGCTCAACTGATAGAGTGTTTTTAACATGCCAATTTATTTTTTATTAGTACTTCTTTTTACCGATTTATTTCTTTTGCCCATGCATGATAGCAGTTATTCAAGACTTGGTTGATTTGGTAGATTGGTCATCCTCCATATCCACGACTTCAATTGTTATCTCGTTCAGCGTTTCTGATCAATTGGTTGATGCTCATGCAGCTTTGCTAGCTTGAGGTGTACTCGATGATGGCTCTTGATCATCAGTATTTCCTTTTGAGTTCAATTATTTAATGGTGTAATGATTGCTCCACAAATGGTAGAGATCCGTGCGAAGGAGTCGTTAAGGTGTTCAACGATTTGACTCTTTTTTATCTTTGGTATCATTGTGGTTGTTTGACCCTTTAGGGAGCTTCAACTTTCATTGGTCATTTTAACTTTTGCTTGATTGCGCCACGAATGGTGGTGAGCCATGTGATGGAGTTATTGAAGTGTTCAACGATCTGACTCCTTCTTTCTGACATTGCACCGGTTGTTTGTCCTCAACTTACATTATTGACATTTTGGCCTTATTCTAGCTTCGATCATTTTGATCTTTGCATGCTTCGTTCCTTTGATTGACTGATTTAATAGTCAGTGGACATTTCACGTCTAGAGATCTTTCTGTTGTTCTTTCATCTTTGGCTAGACAAATGCTACCACACGTTGTCTAAGTACATGTGTCTATCTCTCACTTTCTCTCAAGAGTCAAATCATTTGAATTTATTATAATTGTGGGGAATCCATTTATACCCAAATTAATTTCATGACATGATGTGTCACATGTGCTAAAAACATTATGTACATGCTTATCAGAATGCGTGATGTCATCAATAGAAGATCAAGCAAATAAGCAAAGTTCTATTTATTAAAAATTCAAAAGCCATGTGGGAAAAGTAGTTAAATGCTATTTTATTACATCATCAATCATGGGTTATTCATGTACCCCTTAGATGTGTCCATGGATTCAAAGTGCTCCATCCTATCCACCTTCTCAAACACCTCTTGATAGCTTGAAAAGATGTCTGACCCAAACTTATTCTCGTATGATGGTAGTGCACCATCCAGAAGCTTGGTTATCATCTTTGGTAGACTTAAGCGAGCTCGAAGCTTGACCTGTGCAGCCATCCAACGTGTAAGGTAAGATTTGAAGCTCTCACCCTACTCTTGCCTTATAGCCTCTAGATGTTGCATCATAGTTTCCATTTGAGAGTTAAAACCATAATGCCCCATCATAGCTTGAGAAAGGCTATTCCAATCAATAGTTATGTCCAGCAGAAGGTGGCTATACCGTTCATTGACTGGGTGGCCCAAGGTGATGACAAAGAGCTTAGCCACCATCCATTTTCTGACCCTTAATGCCCTCATCACCATCTGATAATGGGTTAAGTGAGAGCGCAGGTCGCCAGATCCCACATACTTTTCAAACTATGACATTGCAAAGTTTGGGGGTAAGTTATCTTAATCCCTGATTATCGGTTACGCTAAGTATGGATTCGTGAGATGGCCACTATGAGTGGCTAAGAACTATTGCCATAATTCTACAATTTCTGGTTGTTGGAGGATGGCGTTCTCGGTGCTTGGATAAGAGCTATATTGCCCCTGGGGAAATGTCGCAAAAGTGGGTAGTTGAGGTGCATAGAATTGTAAGGCCATTGATGTACTCCAACAAGGAATAGGTCGATGGGCCATTCCATGATGGAAAGTCCCTAGTGCGAATGTTGGCTACCCAAGTTATCCCAGCAAGGACTGATTCTGGTTCTACTGACCTCGTCCAGCCCTGAACTGATAAAAGGCAGTAGGAGCTGGGTGCACCATATGAGAGGTTGAAGGTTCCCCTATTTAAGGCCAGCTAATTGGTCCACCATTGTTAAGAGTGACCTCTGGCTATACACCACATTCTGAGCTTTCCCAATGTGTTGGCAAATGAGTGTAGCTAGTTGTTCGATATTTGCAAAGGCGTTCAAGGTGGCTGCGATCTCAACGCTCATCGATGAGTGATGTGTCTGCTGAGAATTTTGTCCTATAAGGACAGGGTGATCTTCCCCCGACCTATTTCTTTTGGATTGGTCATAATCAACATATGTTGAACTGAATCTGAATCGAAAATTGAGTCCTCGCTTGAGTCATTTTACAGAACCCCCTCCAGATTGGCCACAATTGGAGAAATAGGGACAAGGCTACGAGCAGGCCTTTTCCAAGCCCCTTCGATACATAAGTAGAAGATTAGACCATGCATTTGGGATTCATGATACAAAAAATACATGAGATGTTTAATGTTACGGCTGCATTCACAAAGGGGTTAGCATGCTATGATGTGAATAATATGTTTGTCAATACATTTGAAACAAACATGTTAGTCATTAGATAATAAAAACAAGTGGAAATGAAAATCCAACACTTAGGGTTGGATTTGAGATCTGTACGATGTCTATGTGACATCGTAATATGAGTGGTGAAGTGAGGTGACCAAGTTACCATGTGTTAATAAGTCAATAGTTTGAGATTCCGTACTATGACCAGATCTTATGGAATGAGGAGGTTAAAATTATTTCATGAAAGTAGTGCGACATACCCTGATGAAATGAAAATAACCGCTATATGTAGCTATTGAATCAATGATTTGGTTATTTTGACTAATTAGAGCGGAGTTTCGGATGCCTGTGTGGTCATCGCTATTTGAGGGTATGTGGTGATGTACGAATCATTGCCCCGTGTGGGCGAATGGTTTGGGTATTAAGTGTATACCCTTGGGGATTTGGTAAGGTTTTTGAAATAAGTTCGCCCCGTGTGGGCTTAGGTTCGGATGTCAGCTGGGACATCACATGATGTAGGAAAAAAAAGTTTTTGGGTAGGTATTTGCCCTGTTTGGGCCATATTGTATGTGTGATTGCCCTGTGTGGGCTGTGAGTAGACATCTCAAAGATGATAGGTGGGATATATTATTGCCCCTCATGGGCTAAGTGTTGGATGTCAAGTGGACATCGCACAGATAAAAGAAAGGTGTGTTTTCCCTATACGGGTTAATAGCTAGATGTCAAGTGGACATCTCGCTGAAAAGGGGTAAATGATGTTCCATGACTCTAATTGGTTCATGTTGTCCTAGGGTAACACGATCTCGAGTGTCATCTAACCCTAAGTGTGTGTGATGCCAATTTGGCATCATGATAATGAGATGTTATGTTACATCATTAACATTTTGAGTGTGTGCGTTTAAGTGTCTACATGAAAATTCATGGTTTGCCTGATATTTGTACAGTGACAAGTAGTAACCACGTAGCACATAACATGCAAAGTTCAATCTTTTAACCATACAACTCTCGCGCGTAGGGATTTTGGCTAGTCTCTATCCTAAGTTTAGTTCATCTTAGTAACATGAAGATACTAAGGAGCGCACCTGCAAGAAAAATATAATGCATGATCATTTGTTTGGTAACACCCCAGGGAAAATGACTACAGCTTATTTACATCACGTTTGTAAATGGGTTTCTGATGTATAAGGTTATTGTTTCACTAAAATACACTCCAAGCCTCTCCCCAAATGGGTTCTAATGAGGAGGTACATGTGATATGGCAACAAGTGCTCCACTTGCTCAAGTACTATCTTTTCTCAGGGAGGTAGATTAGTACAAGAGAAAGCTTCAGGGTAATAGGGGTACCTTAGACTTACGTGCTAATCCCTTCTCTATTACAATGCGAATTTATGAATACGTCATAATTAAGAAAATACGGAATAATGTGATCAGTAGTTTTTGGAACTTATCCAAAATCTAAAATCTTTGAAAAAACAAGTTTTTAGAAAAATCCCCAACAAAGTCACCTCTATGAGTGGACGATACAGAGCGATGGGTCGAGAGTGCGTGGAATGAGAGACGCGGTCCATCGAGGTGTTTTAAAAAGTACTTGGTTGGGGACCTAGAAGGTTTTGGTTAAGAGAGTGAAAACATTTTAGACGGTTAAACCTGAATCCATCATCTCTTGGTATAGAGTCTCCACCTAGATTAGCTCTTTCTAGAAATTAGAGTCCTGTGAGGCTTAAAGTCCAGGGGACAGCCCACTTAGATACAGAGATTCAGGGTTCAAGATAAGTTACTTATTTCTTATTGGATCACATTATATTACATCTATAGAAAACCGTATTCCTTAATTGTGCATATTCGCGCTTAAGTTGTTTTCGAGTTATTATGCATGATTCACGTATATTTGAAATCGGTGAATTCATATATAAAGCAATAAATAAATGCCGAAAAATAAATTAATAAATTACAAAACTCAGGGGATGCAACCGCCTGCCTAATCTATTAATTAAAATTCCCGTAAAAATTTTACAATACCCAAAGGAAAATAAAATCCTACGTATACATCTAACCTGCTTCCACAATGGTTAGCACATGATGTAAAATACAACATGGATATTTACATGCATGTTCGATTTGATTTTGAGAGGCCCGTGTGGCCTAATTAAAATATCAATGGTTTAAAGTTATTATTTTGAATTAAAAATTGTTCATTTTTATTTACACATATGTTGGTCGTTTTTTATTAGTGAAAATGACCGCATGGCAAGGTGTGAGACATATTACCCGGGAATAATTTGTATTCCCTTTATGGGGGTGTACTTCTTGATATCTCCATTAAATAAAAGAAATAAAAGAAGAAGAAGAATAATTTCAACAATATTTATGTAATAAAAATGAAGTAAAATAATACCTAGGTCCACATGTAAAATACAAGAGAGAAGAATACAATAAGTAGGAAATAGCAGCTCTACGAACTAAAAGGCTTATCATTTCGGCGTGAATCCACTTCGGCGTATCCGTATGATCCCCGGAAGCGTTCCTTGTTCATTTTTCAGTTGTGTTTGTGGAAAATAAATGTGTATTTATCCAAAAGATAATCAGACTCAGGTTCTACATTTGTTTTAGACCCGAGAATATCTAAGGATTTTTAGAAGAAGAAAATAATGGAGAAAATTTGGTTTGAAAATAATAATGTTTAGAATTCAAATGTGTTTTGGATCCAAAAATAATCAAAGAAAAATCTAGAAAAAGTGGGAATTATTTCTCTAGAAAAAAAAATTATTTTTTTGTTAAAAGTTCCTCCGTGGTTATCGAGAGAAAACTATTTTTTGCGAATTTTTCAGTCCTCTCTAATCCAAAAAAGACCCCCTATAATGAGGAATTTCTGGCAATCCCAACTACTGGGCTCGCCAAAAAAATTCTGGCTAGCCCATGAAATTGGCATTTGCCTTGGGCCACTTACTTGCATTTATTTTTTTTATTTTTAAATAATATATATATATATACACACACTTATATATATGCAATTTTATTTTCTTTTTATTTTTTTAAAATAAAATTATTTAAACAAATTATTTTGAACCCTTTAATATTTATTTATGTCACTCAAAAATATTTTGAGCCTTTAAATTTTCACTTTGAGACTTTTAAATATTTTATTACGGTTCTAAATATTTATTTAGGATCCAAAATATTATTATTCCCTTTTACGAGAACAGCTCCCATTTGAAGATCATCGGATAGTCGAATATTGTGAGATTCAAGGATAAAAATCCTGAAAAGCCAACATCATCGAACGCGCGAGTTGGTACAAAGTCCCATGCTCACAGGTAAGCAAGCAGCTATACAATTGATCCAGTCTGAGGCTATTTCAGTAGTAAGATTGTCTAAGGAAGAATAACATGGGATATCTCCATATGAAGCAAACCTAGGCTTCCTCTTCACTAAGCTACATGAGTTAAAGCAGTTGGACAGCTTAAAGACCTGGTCACCACCAAGCCAAGAGGATAAGTAAATTTTCTACAATTACCACATTGCGGAAGATCGAAGGTTGAAGCCTAGCACTAGAATTTCTACTCCTGCAGTTCGATGGGGTGGTGAGGATGATAAATTTAGGGCTAGGAGATAAGAAGGTGTTGTAGTGGATTGGACAATCGACCAGAGAGTTCATAGTGGTAGTTGAAGTAGGAATAGATGCTGATTGCTTCATGGCCACCCTAGAAGAGGAGGCCAATTCTTTGGGTTTTGGAGGGTGCTTTCAATATAAAGACCTAGATTTCAATCTTCACAGGATGCTTGTTTTCAATGGTAAAGACTCATAGTTTTTTCATATTAACAAGTTTGAAGCCCTGTTACTGCAAAAGGTTTTTCTGATGAGGTGTTGGTTGAATTATTCCTTTTTTCCCTATCGAGGATGGAGGAAGAGTGGTACTCCTTTCACCCAAGATTAATGAAGGACAATTGGGAGAGGATTTCGAGCACTTTCTATTCTTAGAGGAGCCTGAAAGCAGGATGCAAGATCTTATATCTTGTACCAAGAATGTGGGAGAAAGTTCTGGTGAAAACATCCAGAGATGGATGTCAATTCAAGTAGTGATGAAGTGGAGGCTGGATGAGCCCATTATGATAAGTATGATAGTAAGAGGAACTCTCCAATTTTACAGCAAGCATTTGGTTAGGCTAATAATTATGAACCTGGAAATGTTGTTGGAAGAAGGAAGGAAGCTAGATCGGTTAGGAAATAAAATTGGGAACCCCATTTATGCCATTAACTCGTGATAGCCATCAGATTGCATACTTAATATGGTAGCACAGATTGGTCAGGGAGAGTGTGCTATGGCCATTGTTGAATAGAGAGCTCCATATGTAGCGATGGAGGAAGAGGCTAGTTTGTTAAAAGTTAAGGGGTAGATGCATTGTAATTGCTCAGAATTCAGTCTATGGGGAATGCCCTAGTATGATGGAAACAAAGGGCTATCATTACATATCCTGAATTTTGAAGTATTTATGCGGGCTCAAGGCTTGTTGGATGAAATGCTAGATACCCTATTCCCTTGTTCTCTATCAGGAACGGTGAGCGACTGGTGTATGAACCAATTTCCCATTATGAGGAACAGTTACAGGAACATATCTCAAGCATTCAAAAAGTAGTTTATGTTCATGTAGAGGCCCTAATTGGGGGTGAGGGACCTTGTATCATGTAGACAAGAAAAATATGAGTCTTTCAAGGAATATGTGCAATGGTGGATGTCCATTTAAGTGGTGGTTAGGCACACTCCCACTAAGGAGAGGTTCATGAGGATGTTGATTTCGGGAGCCCAGTTGGATACCAAGGACCCCTATCTATGAATGATTACTTAGGCTTCATAGATATCTTACAAGCGGGAATTGAATTCAAGTGGCACATTAGAGAAATGGACCGTCTGGTATTTATGGTAGGGATGGGGATCCCCTCAAATCAAGTTTTGGAAATACTTATGATGTCCACCCTAGGGTTGAATTCAGTTTGGTCAATCTCTATGTCTAGAGAAAGCATAGTGGAGGATTATGATTTGTTTAAATTAGTGTACACTCTAGATGATGCGAGTGAGGGAGTTGAAGAAATGAGGAAGTTTTAGGTAAAGCCCATAGATATGGATGCTTACACCTTGAAGTTCCAAAGAAAGGGGGATAAGGATGATGCTAGAACGGTGAAGGGTGAAGAGATTGTGTATGGCAAAGGGTCGATCAACCTAGATGTGTATTAGTTGAAGAACATGAAGAGGAGGAGAGATTAGGCCCAATACCCATGGAAGACATTCACCGAAACAAGGGTGATAGAGAATGGAGTGCTAAGGGTAACCCGTAGTGATCGAGTTTTAAAAAACAATCCCATCCAACTTCAGAATTCGTCAGCTGAGGAAACCACGAGGGATCTTACAAAACCACCCTTGTCACTCATTATCAACGAGGATGAGCTAGAAATCTTACCTTGGTAAATTAGCAAAAGGGCACCCAGTCAAAGTACAGTATCTAGTAGCTATTGGGCTTTTCTAAGGCACACCATCGAGTACTAGTGGAAAAGCTAATGGAGAAGGAAGAAACACCCACCACTTCGGTGATTGAGATGTGTTCAGCTATTGGGAAGGGGATTCCTCTTAAGAAGAGCCTAGCCATTAATTTTGATTGGTTAAACCTGCCGATTGAACAATAGAACAACAACAAGGCCCTTTTCATCAGGGTTAATATTTTTGGTAGCTCAATCCGGTGTGTCATGGTGGATGATGGGTCAGCTCTTAACCTCTACCTAGATAAGGTTCTACCCCATTAGGTTTAAATGAGAACATGCTGAAGGAGTCAATTATGGTTATCCAAGCTTACAAAGATTCTAAGCAAGGTGTTGTGGGGACATTCACTAAGGTAATAAATGTGAATCGAGTAAATGCGGAGGTGAAATTCACGGTGCTTGATATACCTGAGTCTTATTCCTTGCTATTGGGTAGGCCATGGATCTATGCCCTTCATGTTGTTCTTTCTACTCTCCACTAAAGGACCAAACTGATTTACAATAGAGGTAGACTAGAAGTCAGTCATGGTAGATGCAGCCTTCGCGGAGTAGGGGTTAGAAGGCTTGAGGTGGCCATGATTTGTCAAGAAGAGAAGAAGAAGAGAATTCCTATGAGGTACAGCTACTTTTCAGCAGGTTTGAAGAGGATCATGAAATGATAAGGGTTCATAACAAGAAAGGGACTTGGCAAGCATTACCAAGGGATGGTGGAAGCCATCGACCTACTTTTAATTACTCCAAGGGCAGGATTGGGATTCACCCCAAGGTACAAGATCTATAAGCATAAGCGGCCATCTTTTTGCAACATGGTCAGCATCTATGCTATATAAGGGGGTAGGTAGTATTTGGAGGATAGTAAGTAAATCATGATGAATGGGAAGGAAGTGCCAGGTTTTACGATCTTAGGGAATGTGTACGATTTCCCCGAAAGAGTGAATGTTTACCCCAATAAGTGAGTCTGTGGTTGGCTCTAGGATGGTTGATCTCCCAGAAGAGGTTGTTATAGAGAAAGAGGTCTAAGGTATGGCTCTTGCTATGGTTTTGGCTTCAGCAAAGGATAAAGGAAAGGCTAAAATGTTCGTTCAAGAAGAATCTCAATCTGAACCTATTAAGGATGAAGTGTATGAGGTTATCTCTGCTATCACTCGAGCACTTGCTATCTTAATGAAAAAAGAAGAGAAGTCAAGGGAAACCATCAAGGAGAGTTTGCTAGTAATAGCAGCTAGGAATGTTGCTAAAGCAGCAACCAAGGCGAAGAAAGTAGCTCTTGCTTAGCCCATCACTATGAATCTAGCTGCTGAGATGGAAGAAGACCCTTGCATGTGGAGGGGAATGATGCTAATGATGTAATTTTCAATATCAATAATGTCTTTGATGTTAGCAACACTATCTATGAGGCTTTTCAATCAATGAATCCGAAATTTGCTTACTTGGGTAACATTTTTCCAGATGGAAACATGCATTTTCATTATCATATGCATAATGTTTTAAGCATAAATAATACTTCTTTGCATGAAATAAATTTGGGTACAAATGAGTAACAAAAAATGGTGATGATTTCGAGTGACTTGACTCCTGAGGAAGAACGTGAGATAACAAATGTACTTAGAAAACACATGATATCATTCGCTTTGTCAATTGAAGACATGCCCAAAGTTGACAGAGAAATCACCAAGCATAAAATTCCTACCGATCCACGAGTCAAGCAGTGAACAAACCTACAAAGATTGCGACTTGAATGGGTCGAGAAGGTTAAGGTAGAGTTGGATAAGTAGATAGAAGCCAAATTTTTAGAAGTGGTCGAGTACCCTACATGGCTAGCAAACATTATCTTTGTTACAAAGAAGGATGGGAAAGTTTGGGTATGTGTTTCAAGGATTTGAATTAAGCCTCGATAAAAGATGACTTTCCTCTACCTCATATCGATGTCTTGGTTCACAACGTTACTCATGCTACTATGTACTCATTCATGGATGGATTCTCAGGGTACAATCAGATCCTCATGGCTATAGAATGCTAGATCAAAACTGCCTTCATCACCGAGTGGGTAGTTTAGTGCTACAAAGTTATGCCTTTTGGGTTAAACAATGCTAGGCTAACCTATCAAAGATCTGCAACAGCTTTGCTACATGACTTAATCCTAAAAGAAGTAGAAGTATATTTGGATGATATGCTGGTCAAATCCAACACCCGGGAGGAGCATCTGGTAATTCCCAACAGGTATCTTACACGGATTGAGAAATATAATCTCTGACTGAATCCAAAGAAGTGCATGTTTAGAGTCACCTAAGGTAAGCTCCTGAGGTACATCTTGCTTCAACGGGGTATAGAGATGGATATAAATAAGAGTAAAGCCAGTAGGGAGATGTCTGTACCCAATATAAAGAAAGTCGTGCGATCATTCTTGGGACCCTTACAATATGTTAGTAGGTTCATCACTCACGTTACTACCATTTGTGAGCTAATATTTAAGCTGCTACGAAAGTAACAATCTGTGGTTTGGAATGATCAATGCTAGATCACGTTAGAGAAAATCAAGCAGTACCTGATTAAGCCTCCCATCTTAAAGTCCCTTATACCGAGATGCCCCTTATTCTCTTCATGGCTATCGAAGAGACATCCATTGGGGCAATGCTTGTACAAGAACATAATGATAAAAGAGAGCACACAATATACAACCTCAGCAAGAAGCTACTAGAGTGTGAAACCCGTTGCATAGTAGTGGAGAAGATATGCATTGCAATGATATACTTGACTAAGAAGTTGCACAATTATTTCTAGTCTTATCAAGTGCAGGCAGTAGCTATGGTCGATCCCATGAAGTATCTATGTTAATCTCCCACATTAGCATGAAAATTTTTGCGATGGTTGTTGCTTATCTCCGAGTATGACATTGAGTGCATTATGCGAAGGTCATCAAAGGATGAGCGATAGTTGAGTTTCTAGCTAATCAAGCATTAGATTTTGATTACGTGGAAAATTTAGAGTTCTAGGATGAGTAGTTGTCCTTAATGGAAGAAGTCAAGAAAGAATGGACCATGTACTTCGATGGAGCCATGAATCGTAAAGGAGCGGGCTTGGGGGTAGTCATGATTACCCATTAGAATGAAGCCATATCATCATCCAAACTCTTAGAGTTCCCAGTCACAAATAATGGGGCAGAGTATGAAGCTTGCTTGTTCGGTTTAGAGGCCCTAATGAAGGTGAGAGCTGAGGAAGTTTCAATTATCAGGGATTCGGCCCTGGTTATTAGACAGGAGACTAGTGATTGGAAAATTAAGGAGGAATCGCTTCACCCCTATCTGGAAGCTATCTATGTGGCCTCTACCAAATTCGATAAATGTGTATTCTACCACATGCTAAGTGAAGATAATAAAATGAAGGATTCCTTAGCAACTTTGTCCACCATGTAGGGAAGTAACTTTGGCATGTTCGAAAGGTTAAATTTAGTTCCTCTTTACAGGGATAATATCTTACTAACTTTAACGATTCCACTTTTGAAATGGGTTCAATAGCATTATTTTATTTGTTTCATATAATTTCTAATATTGGTATGAAGTGTGTTAGGAAACCCCGACAAAGGGAAACAGAGTTCTCAGATAACCAACATGATAAAATATTCACATGCGACATTTTAACTAAAAATGATTGAATAATTATGTGTATAAAATGAAATTTTTTCATACAAAAGAATATTAAATCTCTTGTTGATTTAAATTAGAAAACTCGGGTCTCACGAACATACTTATGACTACTTGATGTGCAATATTATTTGTTCTAACCTTAGTGGATGCTGGTTGATTAGGATTAGGTGAATTTTAGGATTTAATTTATTTCAGGTATCACATTTAAAATCTAAAATCAATTGTAATATTTATTAGATTTCAATGTATTTCAGGTGATTGTATCTCTTAGATTTTGATGTACTTTGGCAATTTGTATCCCACATCCCAAAGTTGTAATTAATACCTCATTGAATAGGTGCATTTACTTTTCTATGTGTTTACTTTCTGCAATTTATTTATTTTCTGCTTTATGCATGCGTAATAAAATAATCATAAACTGAAAATATCTAGTTTAGTTCGAATATTATAAACGTGGTTTCTAACATAGAGTAATTTAACTTAAATGATGATGAAGTAAGTAACGCATTCGAACTCGAATCTCTGTACTACGGTATAGATTATGCAAATTGATCTAAGCTATACCTAATTTTCTTAGAAGAGCTAATCCAAGTGGCGACTCATTATCATATGATAGAGATTTAGGTCTCGTATCTTTAAAACTTAAAATCCATTTTCATCCATGCTTTAAAACAATTCTTTTTCAAAAACCTCACATCCCATCTCACAGGGCAGGCACCTAGTAGCAACCGCGAGGGTCGAACATCATTCGCTCATAGACACCTTTTTATTGTGAGGACCACTTGCAATATCTTCTTTAAATTCAACGCTTTTTCTCCTCAAAAGCATCAAAGGAATATTCTATTCCTCACAAAACAATGTTAAAGGCATATGTATCCTTTATTTCTCTAAGTGTCAAAGAACTCAGCTTTCACTAAATAAAAGCAACTAAACTTCGCTAAGTCTATATTTTATTAACAATGCAATACTAGGCTGAACTCATTACTCTAAGCCCTAACGTAATTATACTCTTAGTAAACTAACTTAAGTAAACTTGTATAATTAAGATTCTAGTAATTTGTCAATTAATTTCACTATTCTAGAATGTTTTTTTATTTCCAAAATGTTTGAAGTCCTATGAAGTAGTATTAACATAGGTTCAACAATCTCCCCCACTTTTGGAATAGATAACAAACTAAATAGTAAAAGAGATTAATTAAATAAATAGTTTAAATATATAGGAATACCTAATAGAAGATGTAAAACTCCCCATGCTAAGTGAACTCCTTAGTTAGTGTGAACTCCCCCCATACTGTGTTGATTCTCTTCAGTCAGCTTAACTCCCCCATAGTTAGGGGAATTTTGTTCGAATTTGGGATTTTATCTTACTTCAGCTTTTCTTTGAGGTTGGTCTTTCTATCAATTCCAGCAACAGTTTTTAAGAAGAAATAGCGGGCATAACACATTGAATAAAAAAATTAAGAAGATCTTAACTTGATAGACAAAAAATTGTAATTTTTCATTGATATCCAAAGATTAATCAAAACACAAAATTTGTTCAAAACTTAGTAAGTACATTTCAGTCCTATTACAAGATTACCTATACTACAATTATCTATGAGAATGATTAAAGGATGAGCTGTCGCTTTTTGGATAGTTTCTTGAAAGGTGTTATTGATGTTGATGCTGAGAATGTTACTTATGTTGAAACTGTTGAGGTTGAGGATGCTAAGATCTTTGAGGTAATGAATAACGGTATTGTGTATATGTCCTCTTTGCATCTTCTACTACTTTCTTCTCCTTTGTTATCTGGCCTTTCATAATTTGATCCAGGTAGACACTAAAGGAGTTGATAGTATCTTGGAAGTCCTCTTGCTTTCCTTTGACAGCTGTTGAAATTTCTGACTCGAGCTACTCTTTCCCTTTCTACGAGAGGATGTCTTAATCATTCACCTCTTTAAGATATAGGTGATGAAACCGGGTGAGATGAGCAATTTGATCGAATCATTGACAAGCAAATTGTTGAAAGCATTGTAGCACACCTATGAAATCTGAAGTAGAAAGAGTTATCTTCAACTTGGACTCCATGTTAATGATCCTAGGATAGAAATTATGCATGGTTCGTGTAGTAAATTCTATGTCCTTAGAATCATGCATCTCGGTGGTTATTAGCTGATCTAAATTCTTTTTCATATCATATAGATGATCCTTGATGGCATTCAGCTTCTTATGCAAAGAGAGACCATTTTTTAGGTCAAGTTACTCAATTGGCTCTAGAAACAATTTTCCCATCGCATCGAGGAGAGCTTTTCGCGCTTCCTTGAGTAGATCATCATTGTTGTAATTAATGAGCTTACAAGTTGAGTCAAATTTCTCATTAAGCACTTCTAAGTTCAACATGGGCCTTTCAACTTTCTTTGCAATCTCATCAACATTCTTGATCACTTTATCAATCTTCTTCTCATAGTTAACTATTAACTTTGACATGCTCTCCATTAGTTTGCACATGTTATGTCCAAGATCTTTGGTCACAACAACTTCCTTGTACAGATCATTTATTTTGGAGTTAGTACACCTCTTTATTTTGGCAGGCTCTTCACTAAACTTGTGAAACTGCATATCTAGAGTTGCTAGTGTAGCATTCAAACTACTCAGTTATTTTGTATCCATGTTAATACTACCCTTCAACTTTCCTGCTACCGCATTTGCCATAACAATAAACATGGGGATAGAAGTGACAATTGCATTGAGCTGAGCTATAGAGTTAGAGTGTCTTGTTAAGATTAGAGCCATCTTATCCAAAAAGCTTTTAGCGCTCTCTTTAGCTAGATGATTCCATGAATCTTCTCAAATTCTTCGAAGTGAGAAGATTAAGAAAGAATACTATAGTGTGCATCGAACTCTGCTAGCTTAACCATTGATTTTGCTAACAAGTCCATCAATTCCTGGGATAGTAGCACTTGGTTTAGTGCTCTATCCAACTTAGTATCAGTTTAGATAGTTAGGAATTTCTTCCTTCCCAACTCCCAAATCTGAGCCAAGATGGATGAATCAGCCAAGTACTCTTGGACTGCTTGTTGGTAGAGGGAGTTGCTTCAATGGTTGTAAAATTTACCTTAGTAACCTCCTCTTCTACTTTCTGTTGCTGAGGGGAGTTCTCAACTTCAGGACTTCTCTAATTAGAGGGATTTGAGGGGTAGAAGAAATGGTAGGCTTAGTAGAATTTTGTACATTTAAAGATGAGGGGTTGATTTAGATTTTACTAGGGAAGGAATAATGGTTGTTTAAGTGGTAAGAGGAGGTGAAGAATCATTGGTAGTTTGTTGAATGTGGTTTGGAGAAGAAGGGGTATAATATGGGGAATTTACAATTTCAAGAATGTGAGAGGGAGAATTTACAGAAGAGGAAGGAATTTGAGAATTTAAAGGAGAAGAAACTATAGTATTTACAAAAGGAATGGGGGAAGGATTTACAGGTACCTATGGATTGGCTGATTGACCCAAGGATGAGTCAGCCTCAAGTAACTCATTCTGAGTTAGAAGAGTCTCAGGTTGAGTGTGAATTGGGCTTGGGATGCTTGAATAAATAAGAGTATAATCTTCTTGATCAATGATCTCAAAATCATCACCAACATCCTCATCATTGCTCACCACTTGAAAGTTATTTTTTATTGGGCGAGTCAGAGCTCTTGCACTAAGTGCCCTTAGCTTTGGTAAATACTTCCTCCACATGGGTTGCAACTTCATATTTAGCAGTTTCAGTGTTCTCTTTGCCTTTCTTAGACCTCCCATATCCCACGTCATCCTCAGCTACCTCAAGCTTGTGCTTCCTTTAGAGTAGGGTCTCTTCTTATCCATGGCATCTTCCTCCTCTTTAACCTTTTATTTTGCCTTAGCTTCCTTCTATGTGCAAGTCTTGAGTTTCAATCTATCCCTCGTCCTAGCTTGAGGTTGGCAAGCATATTTCTTACCCTTTGTTTGGCTGGGCTGGGTCTAGCCCTTTGAGAACAAACCTTTACCTCTATAGAAGATGAGGTAGTAGCGGCTGTAGAAATCTACTCTAGTTTAGAAGATAGAGGAGCATCTTCAGCAGCTTCTTCACTAGTCTCCTAGAAATCAGTAACACAAGCATCTTCATCCTCCTTAAGCATGCTTTCGCAGAACATTGTAGGTTCCACATTTTCCTTTTTCATCTTCACATCTTTAGCCTTTGTGTAGTGGGTGTGAACCTACATATTCTTCATCTTGCTGAAGTGGAGCATATATTACCTTCTCTTCAAAGGTATCACAGTCTTGTCTGACTCATCAATAAAAGGAGCCACATCTAAACACACTACCTTCATCAGGACGGTAATCAAATAACCATAATGGTAGATGGTAGTAACTTTTTTCAAGTGATGAAGAATAAAAATTGGCCAATTATGTTGCTTACCTTCTACCATGTTGTAGATGACACACCTTTTGAAGTAAGTGCAACTACTCAAAGATCTTATCTTGGGCAAGTTCAACTTCACTAGCAGCTCATGACAAACCCTAGCCTCCCAGGTCATTCCAGATGCTGCAATCTCTCCAGATCCATAATCAGTAGGGAGTTCCCAATCCTCTAGCACATCGAATAGATCCTCATCTCATGTTCTTTTAAGTTTAGTACCCTTCAATGTCATATTTAAGAGACTTTCCACTAACTCTGAACAAATCAAGTATGATGTGTTTTTTGAACTCCACTAAAAGCATGTCGTTGTATCCCTGGATACTGTACAAACTTCCATAGAAACCCTTGATTAGGTTTTTGATTGCAGGTCCTTCAAGCATGCGATTTTGGTGCTTGATAACCTTATGCAAGAACTTGTTCGTTAAAAGGCCCTCATAATCAACTTCAAATATAGGACCAAAGTCTAGATTCTCTATCCATTCCACTTTAGTAAAAAGGGTTCCATGGGGAAACATGATTTTCTGCTCTGAGCCATCAATATGAACAATCATTCTCTTCTTGGATTTACCTTGAAGCTTAAGACTTCTTCTCATGTTCGCCATTTCAAATGAAAGAGTTTGAGAGATTGAAAGATGAGAGAAATGAGGGTTCTTTTTGCATAGATGATTGGGATTTAAAAATTGCAGTTAACCTCTCTCTTCATCAAACTATAGCTTTTAAAGACCTCTTCATCATGACATTAATATGTGGCTCTCTCACAGCACATAATGTAAAATGAATGCTAAGATTAACAAGGATTTAACTGAAATAGTAAAATGGTGAGTTTTGATTTCATCATTCGCTCTGAAAATGATATCATTAACATAAATTTGGACCAGTAACACATCTTCCTTTCTTCACCACATAAAAAGAGTCATATCTGATTTCTCTCTCATAGCCTTTGTTAATAAAAAAATTGGTCAGCCTCTCATACCAAGCTCTTAGAGCTTTCTTCAGTCTAGAGAGAGCTTTCTTCAATTGGAAGAAATGCTCAGGATTCTTTGGATCTTCAAAGCATGGAGGCTGGCCAACATAAACTTCCTCTTAAATGAATCCATTTATGAATGCACTCTTAACATCCATTTAGAATAATTTGAAGTCCATATGTGATACAAAAGCATATAGGATTCTAATAGCTTCAAGTCGAGCTACAAGATCATAAGTTTAATCATAATCGATGCCTTCTTATTAATTGTAGCATTGAGCATCAAGCCTGGCCTTGTTCCTGAAAACAATGCCATATTCATCAAGCTTGTTCTTAAAAACTCATTTTGTTTCGATGATTGATTTTTCTTTAGGCTTTGGAACTAGATCCCAAACATCATCGGGCTTGAACTGATCAGCTCCTCTTGGATCTTGATCATCCAATAATCATCTTCTTCCGCATCTTATAACTTCTTGGGTTTAATAAATGAGATGAAAGCTAGATGGCTCATCAACTTGTTAAGCTGACCTTGTGACATAACTAGATTATGAACTTCATCTATAATGTTGTCAAGTGGATGGTCGCGATGAGTCCTAGTCTCCCTTGGTAGACTTGGATCAACAGTTGGATAATCTACAATTGGATGATGAGGTGGAGGTTGATCTTCCCCTTTGTTGAAGTTAATGGAAAGATCATCATTTTCTTTGACTTCCTCAACTTCTTGTTCATGTACTGGGTTGGGAAACACAAAGAGTGGCATATCGAGTAGTTTTGCTTATTGAGTTACTCCTTAATATTCATCAGATGGAAGTATATCTGCATTGTTAGTTTCATCAAAATCTACATGCATGACTCCTCTAATAGGCCGGTTCTTTTGACATATATCCCATATGCCTTGCTATTAGTTGAGTAAGCTAGAAAGATAACTTCATCAGCATTTGGATCAAACTTACCTAACTGCTCCTTGGTGTTAAGAATAAAGCAACTATAGCCAAATGATTTGAGAAGACCAATCTTAGGCTTGTGCCTTGGCCAAAGCTCACATGGTGTTTTCTCAAGCATTGGGTGAATTAGAACCTGATTCAAGATATAACAGAATATGTTAACAACTTCTCTCCAAAAGTACTTTGGTAGATAGTTATCACTCAACATGGATCGAGCCATCTTAACTATGGTTCTATTCTTCCTTTTTATAACCCCATTTTATTGAGGAGTATAAGGAGCAAAAATGTTATGCTCAATGTTATTTGCTGAATAAAATTCTTCGAAATAGAAATTCTCGAATTCATGTCCATGATCAATTTGGATTCCACTGATTTTAGTTCCTATTTTGTTAATTTTCTAATTGCTAAGTATGACAAAAGATTAATATGTTTCATCTTTTCTACTTAGCAAGACTATCCAATTGAATCTCGTGAAGTCAGCTACAATAACCAATGAGAAAATCTAGGTGGAGGAGATCCAACGGTCACTTAGTTACTACAAGATTAATTGACCTAAATGATTTCTTAACCTACTTACTGAGCTGGCAAGCAAAGCAAAGTTTATCCATCTCTAAGCAAATACTACGTAAACCCACAACTAGTTGCTTTTGGGCCAATTTGGATAGAATTTTCATATATAAATGACCCAAACTTTTGTGCCAAATCCAAGAATTATCCTCCTTGGATACCATACAAACATTAGTTGATCCTGGGGATAAATCAATCATATATACATTATTGATTCTAGGTGCAAGAACTTAAACATGGACCTTTTTCATATTCTATGTTATGTGGAGTCTTGGTATAATGGAAGGATTATGATGTACCAGTCTTGAGCATGTTCACTTAGATTAATAATTCCAAATAGCCCAGAATTATTATTATTATAATCATATCCATCATATAAGATCTAGATTAGGGCGAGACTAGCACCACCAATAAAATCCCTACAACAATAATAAGGCGGTAGATTGTCTTCTCGTTATAAGTCATGATACAAACCTTATTAATGAATGTAAGGACATGTACAACATGCTTTCTGTTCGCCACTTTTCTATTAATAAGTTTAATAACTTTTTCGCAAAGAGTTTGTCTATATATTAATGGTGCCAAAAACTTGTTTACGTAAAGTATAGGTGTTGTCAGTACATCTTATCAAATAGAAAAATGATGATAACTGCAAGTATACAGTTGCGATGTAGTTTGAAAAGATATCGATCCCACAAGGAAGGAATTCGATTCTAAAGATCAACTAGAGTTGCGAAATAAAAGAAAATAAAATAAGTTTAAGGTTTTGAATGGTAGATTGATGAATGGACAAATGCATGAATAGATTAGAGAAGATGAAAAGCATATAGATATTCCCTAAGAACAAGTATGGTGGAGTAAAATATGCAAAATAATCAAGAATGTCTTATGCACTAGATAACGTCAACAAACTTGGTTCTAGACGCCCAAATATCCTATAATTCACCCCAGAGCAACACACGAAATGACTTTTCTAAATCTAGGGTAAACGAATTATGATACTTATAAAAACCTGGACAACAATAATACTATGCTTAGTACGGGTCGTTCTCACATAGTCACATTTAGCAAGTTACCACTCCAAAATTGTTAGCTCACTAAACAGCATTATAATCACAGATCTAGTGATTATACATAATCTTTATTAATCCTGAAACTACTCTTAAAGTCAACTTGAAAGTATATAACTTCATTAATATAAGTGATGCAAGATGAAATACTCATTATGACACATAGACATATCCTAAACTTCGAATTAGAAAGTATAAGTAGAAAACAAAGTAAAGTTGTAAGGTATGCAAGTGAAAGCTAAATTTGATGAAACTGTATCCACTCTTTAATAGGAGTCATCAATTCCTGCAATTCCTGCGTCTACTTTGAATTCGGTCTCGACTCATACAGAACCACAGTTAGGATGCTATTCCTTGTGAATATTGAACAAATGAATGTTGAAGAACAAAAACTTTTATTGATAAGTGCTTTGCAATTACACTCATACAACAATTGCTCGAATTTGTGGAGAAATCTACTGATTGAAAAATGAATCAAATCACTTATACATTTTTCTGTCTAACACTTTGAACTTAGTGAAATCTATATAACTTTCACTCTCTATCTATGCTGCTGATGCTAATTGCATCTACCACTACATACTCGAAATGGTTGATTTGAATCTCTATTTATAGAGTGTGAAAGGTTGCGTTTATCCAAATAAATAGTCATGTCCATTAGTGAAGGGTTGCATAATCTTCAATGTGATTGGATGCAAGATTTCATCCTTATCTTCAATGTATAGGCACCTTTAAGTGGTTGCATTGTCTCCAAAAATTGTCTCTTTACTTGACAGTTGATTGTTCGCCACTTTTCTACTGATAAGTTTAATAACGTATTCACAAGACTTGGCTACACTCATTCCGTAAGGCTTATCCTTAGTAATAATGCCAAAAACTTGTTCACGTGAAATGCAGGTGTTGTCAATACCTCTTATCAAATAAAAAAAGATGATAACTGCAAGTATACAGATACGATGTAGTATTAAAAGATATCAAACCCACAGGAAAGGAACCAAGTCTAACGATCAACAAGGGAAAAACAAAGTAAAGAAAATAAAAATAGATTTGAGATTTTTGGATAGGAAGATTAGAATGAAAAGTTGAGTAAATATAGATGTGGAAGATTAGAGAATCTATATATAAAGATTTTCACTACGAACAAGTATAGCAGAGAAAACATGCAAGTTCAACAAAGATATTACGATTCACTAAACTATTCTAACAAACTCGGTTTAAAACACTCAGATGTTCAATAATTCGCTGCAAAGCAACGCATGAAATAACTTTTCTAAATCTAGCGCAAACGAAATAAGATTATTATATAAACCTGGACAACATCAATACTATGCTTAGTATAGGTCACTCTCGCACAGCCACATTTAGCAAGTTACCATTCCAAAAATATTAGCTTACTAAACAGCGTTATATCACAGATCCAGTGATTATACACGATATTGTTAACCCCGAAACTACTCTTAAAATTAACTCCAACGCATATAACTTGATTAATATAAATGACTTAGCACAAATTACGCATTATGACACATAGACATTTCATAAACTTCGAAATAGAAAGTATAAGTCGAAAGCAAAGCAAAGTTGTAAGGTATGCAAGTGAAAGCTAAAGTTAATCAAACCGTATCCACTCTTTAATGGGAGTCGTCAATTCCCGCAATTCCTGCGTCTACTTTGAATTCGGTCTCGGCCCGTACTGAACCTCCACTAGGATGTTATTCTTTGCGAATATCGAATAAACGAATATTGAAAAAGAAAAACTTTTATTGATATAAGTGATTTGCAAGTACACTTATACAACAATCGCTCGAGAATATATATAGAGAAATCTAGTGATCTAAACAAGGATTCGAATCACTTAAACATTTTCTCGCTAACACTTAAGAACGTAGTGAATCTATCTACACACGCTATATCTCTCTTTCACTTTATGCACTCTAATCCATTGCACTTCCTTGAATGCACCAATTTCAATGCACCAAATTGAAGAGGATTGGAACCCTATTTATAGAGTTTGAAGAGTTGCGTCTATCCAAACAAAGAGTTGTGTCCATTGGTGAAAGATTGCATCTCTTCATTGTGATTGGTTGAGAACCTTTTATATAATCCATAATGGATAGGCACCTTTTCATGATTGGTTGACTTCTGATATGTGTATGTTCATTGGTAGTTGATGGCGATTGATCATGCTTATCTGGTGGTTGGTAATTAAGATGATAATACCAGAAAACCGTCCAAGTCGCGATGGCGATACACAAGTCGTAACCGTGAATCTTTAATTAGCAGACTTCTATTTCTGAAGTAAACAAGTCGCAATCACGAATGATTGTCCTGATCGTGAATTTAGTTTTACTCAGAATTCATCTTACAACTTCACTGATCTTCGACAGCTTCGATCCTAAGCCAAATCTTTAAGTTCCACGCATCTTTTTGCACCTTTTTCACTCTTTTTTCATATAATTCCACTTTAGATCATTTTACTCCCAAGATTTACCTAGTATCTGCATTTGCATAAAAAA
>CATIWQ010141412.1:0-16900 GCA_949673415.1 Euphorbia schlechtendalii | reverse complement strand
ATGTACCTTAGGGCCCCTTGTTGAAGTGACACACTCATAAACCTCTGATCAGAGTATACGATTGATGGAACGGGGTTCTAGTCAACTAATATACAAAACCGCTGAGTGATGTTCTTCGTGAACAAGTCTAATTCCAGGATAGCTACGACTATTATATGAGCTGGCACTTAATCCGATCTCAATAAATTGGATGAGACTTAGCCTAATGGAAGGAGTGTATTGTACTGGTTACTACTACAGAACCGGATCAAGTCACTGGCAAGTGACGTTCTAAGTATCGTGGGATCATACATCTTTGCTAGAAAGCCCATTTGTTCGTCTAGAGCTATCGGGTTCTATAACGGTCTAGAACATTGAGCCTAAAGGTTCCTAGATGGGAAGCCAAGTTTAGGTTAACCTCTAGCAGCTCTATACTTTGGGATCCTATGAGTTCACACGCTTTGGGTCTTTATCGGATCATGTAAAGAAACCTACGGACTGGGTCTATACCGAAAATACGAGTTGTTAAATCAATGAGAAGAATTATTAATTGATTTAATCAAATTAATAATTAACAAAAATAATGAAAAGATAGGGAAAAGGTTGCACGAAGCGAGCAAGGGATTTTTCACAATGCGAGTGGGCCCCAAACTAAACATGGGTTGTTCAAAGTGGGGCCTGTGTGGCTGCCCCATGTTCGCCACTTTTCTACTGATAAGTTTAATAGTTTGTTCACAAGATTCGGCTATATATCAATGGTACCAAAAACTTGTTCATGAAAAATATAAGTGTGTCAATACCTCTTATCAAATAAAAAAAATGATGATAATTGCAAGTATACAGTTACAATGTAGTTTTAAAAGATATCGATCCCACAGGGAAGGGCTAGCTCTAAAGATCAACAAGGAAGATAAAATAAGGAAAATAAAATATAATAAGATAAAGTTTTAGGAAAGAATGATTATAATGAAAAATGAGTAAATATAGGTATGAAAGATTAGAGAATCTAAATATATAGATTTTCCCTATGAAATACGGATAGCAGAGAAAGCATGCAAGTTCAACAAAGATGTTACGATTCACTAAACTAATCTAATAGACTCGGTTCTAAATACTCACATGTTCAATTATTCACCGCAGAGCAACACATGAAATGACTTTTCTAAATATAGTGTAAATGAATTAAGACTATCATATAAACCTAGACAACATCAATACTATGCTTAGTATAGGTCACTCTCACATAGCCACATTTAGCAAGTTACCATTCCAAAAATGTTGGCTCACTAAATAGCGTTATATCACAGATCCAGTGATTATACACAATAATGTTAACCCCGAAACTACTCTTAAAATTAACTCCAACGCATATAACTTGATTAACATGAAAGACTTAACACAAAATACGCATTATGACACATAGACATATAATAAACTTCGAAATAGAAAGTATAAGTAGAAAGCAAAGCAAAGTTGTAAGGTATGCAAGTGAAAGCTAAAGTTAATCAAACCGTATGCATTCTTTGATGGGAGTCGTCAATTCCCGCAATTCCTACGTCTGCTTTAAATTTGGTCTCGGCTTGTACAGAACCTCCTTTAGGATGCTATTCTTTCCGAATATCAAACAAACAAATATTGAAGAATGAAAACTTTTATTGATAAGTGATTTACAAGTACACTTATACAATAATTGCTCGAGAATATAGAGAAATCTAATGATCGAAATAGGGATTCGAATCACTTAAACATTTTCTCACTAACGCTTATAAACATAGCGAAACTAGATATTTATTCTCTATCTATATACTATGCACTATCTTTCACCCTCTCTTCTGCATAAAATTAGTGAGGTTTAGAGCCCTATTTATAGAGTTTGATGGGTTACATCTATCCAAACGAAGGGTTGTGCCCATTGGTGAATGATTGCATCTCTTCATTATGATTGGTTGAGAAGCTTTGATTTAATCCACAATGGATAGGCACCTTTTCATGATTGATGACTTCTGATAAGTGTCTTTTCGTTGGTTATTGATGGCGTTTGATGGCGGTTGATCATTCTTATCTGGCGGTTGGTAGTTAAGAAGATAAAACTAGAAAACCATCCAAGTCGCGACCATGAATCTTTGATTGGTAGACTTCTAATCTGAAGTAGAACTAGTCACGACCGTGAATGATTGTCGCAATCGTGAATTGAGTTTTTCTTCAAAAATCTTCTTACAACTTCGCCAATCTTTGTCAGTTTCGATCCTAAGCCAAATCTTTAAGTTCCACGCATCTTTTTGCACCTTTTTCACTCTTTTTTTCATAGAATTCCACTTTAAATCATTTTACTCCTAAGATTTACCTAGTATCTGCATTTGCATCAAAAACAACTACATACCACGTAAAATCTTTTATATGAAGTATAAAAATGACTTAATTAATAGTGTTTAATGTGTAAAATTAATTTAATAATAAGTGTAAATATACACATATCACCCCGCCAGCCAACGGGCTCGCGGCCGGGGATAGCCCGCGCACACTAGTAGGCTGCTGGTCGCAAACACTGCCTTACGCGGCTTGCATGCAAGCCTGCAAGCTGAGCTTGTAAGAGAACCCACAAGCCGCAGCTTGTGGTACAAAGCAAGCCCGCTAGGGCTTTCCTTGTGGCAGCAACGGGTCAACCTGCTAGTATCCATACCCGCTATACATGGAATGGGATTTATCCCATCCCATGTAGAATTTTAAGGGGAGTCTATCTCTCCCTCTTTTTCCCTATGAATAGGCTTCTAGCCTGTCATTATTTATACACACCAAAAAGTTTTGAGCTTGTTGTCTCTTTGAATTTTACTCTCCTCTTCTTTTGTTGTGCGAGATCCTCCACGAGTTTCTCTAAACAAATTGAAGAGTTCTTTTAGAAGGCTCAAAGTTTAAGTGAGTTTTCTATTTTGGATTTTTGAGTTGATTTAGAAGTAGTCTAGTAACTGCTATTAATCGGTGGGTTCTACCTCTTCGAGGTTTTGATCGGTGAATATCCGTGTAGATCAAGTCATAGAGGCTCTCCTTGTTTGGAAGCTTATGCTATTGGAATTGCTTGAAAGGGAACATAGCAATCAAAAGAGAGATCAAGCATGCATCAACTGGTAATGCTTTAATCTTTTTGATGCTAGGTTTCTTTTATATGTTTTATAAACCTAAAAGCATCTATGGAACGTTTTAACCTAGATTATGACAATCATGGAATGCTTAGGAGATCCTCAAGTTAATTTTAAGTTTTTGATTTCCGCCCTGCAACCTATGCAAGTTCAATTACTATCTAGAATAACCAACATGGTATATTGATGATCACTCATTGGTAAGTCGAATAGTCATGATTGGATGCTTCGCTTCTTATAAGGTAATATAGTGGGAGTTACACCTTAAGGCCTCTTATTGAAGTCACACACTCATAAAACTCTAATCAGAGTATGAGATTGATAGAATGAGTTTCTGGTTAATCTCGATACATATAGGCGAGTGGTATTCTTCATGAACAAGTCTAATTCCATACGACTAGTACTTGAGCTAACACTTAATCCGAGATCGGTAAACTAGATGGTACTTAACTTGATGGAAAGTGTATTGTACTAGTTGCCATTGTAGAGCCGGATCAAGTCACAGGCATGTGACGTTCCGAGTATCAGGGGATCATACACCTTTGCTAGAAAGCCCATTTGGTCATCTAGAATTATCGGATTCCATATCGATCTAGAACACCGAGCCTAAAAGTTCTCAAATGGGAAGTCAAGTTTAGGTTAACCTCTAGCGGCTCTATACTTCGGGATCCAATGAGGTAACTCACATTGGGTATTTATCAGACTAAATAAAGATGGGATCTATACCAAGAATATAAGAAAGAGTCAAACTCAATTTGGATGGACCGAATTATGATCGAACCAGTATGCCGAGAAAGACAGGGGAAAAATCAAACCAGAATGTTGAGAGTGTATCTTGCGAGAAATCTCGCAAGAGTCCGCAAAGCAAGCCTGCGACACTTGCTGCATGCGAGCTTGCGAGAAATCTCAGAAGTCCACGTGGCAAGTCTCGCAGGCTTGCTTTACGGACTCTTGCCACGCTACAGAGTGAGGTTTCTTGCAAAGCCCATCACATGGGCAAGGCAAGCCCATGCAATGGGATTACCTTGGGTGGCAAGCAGCTGCATGAGAAATATCGTGTAGTAGTTTGCACAGACTTGCAAGCCCCGTGTGGGATTTTGTACCAATCCCACATCGATTTTGGAGGAGCAATTTTGCTCACCCTTAGGCTATAAATAGCCTTCCTCCTCCCTCCTTTCTCCTCACTTCAGCTTAGCCTCTCCTTCTGAGTTTTGACCTCTTTTTTTTGCAAGATCCTCCACAAGTTTCTTAGTTTTCGCAAGAATTCTTTTGAAGGCTTATTCCCATAAAAAGTCCGGCCCAAGCCCGAGCTTGTCAACGCTCGAAGTTTTATAGACCAGGCTTGGTTTTTATATAAATACCCAAGCTCGGCCCGAGCCTGACTCGACGAATAATTAATTATTTATTATATATTTATACATTCAATTTATAATTATTTTAAGATTACAGTAAATGTTACTAAATATTAAAGATTTTAAGTAAACAATACGATTATGTTTAGAATTTAAATTATTTTGACTTATTTTTGTATTTTTTTATCTAATTTAAAAAAAATTATAACAAAAAAAATATTTATGGGCTTGGGAATGACTTTGTAAGCCCAACCCAAGCTCGAAGTTTAAATTATGGGCTTGGATTAACATTTTTTTTGTAAAAAAACCCGCCAAGCCCGACCCAATCCCGACCCAGCTCGCTCGGCGAACAAGTCTACTAGTTTTAAGTCAAAATCTTCACTATCACCTTCACAATCCTTACCAACCTATGCCCCACCGCTCTGCTCCTCAGCTACCTCCACCATTTCTCTAACACACCATCTGCCTACAATTCCAAGCTTCTAGTAGGTCCATCGGTTGCTTAACTTCTTTGATTCAATACCTTAACTCTCCCCGATCTTCTGTAGGATTGTGGTGATCTTGAGCCTGTGATTAGTAGTGAGATTATGCAACCTCAAGCACCGATCTCACAATTCTGATTCTCGTAGCCATCACTGTAAAAAAATATAGAAGAAGAGAAGATAGAATGAAAATAGAAAAAGACGATAAATAGTACAGTGGTGTGCGAAAGTAATTTATCTAAATTTGAGTTAATTAAGGGTAGAATCTCTGTTTCTAATGCATGTTTGAGTGTGTTGCTTAACTTTTATTAGAGTATAATTTTCAGCTTTAAATCTCATTAGGGTTATAACAATTTGTTTGTTGAATTTTCTTTGAAACTAATTTATCTTCGAATGCTTTTTTGATCTGATTTGTTTTGAGGATTTGTATTACTTTATCTATTGTTTGGATCACTGTTAATAAATAAATGCAAAACTGATGGAGGATCCAAATGTTAATATGCTTTTACCATTCTTATACCAATTTAGTTGTGAATTTGTCCTTCATTTCCTCTCCTTCATTTTCTTATATTTAATTTAAGAAAAACACTTCCTATTAAGGGATTAACAAAAACTAATCCCTTATACTACTCTTTTATCAGGTATAAGCTTTCATGTCAAGGTTTTTTTATGACAATTAAAATGAGTTTTCTTGTGGTTATGTCAGTCTTATACTGGGTATAAGAGCTCTAATTTCATGAAAAGGTAGTAAAAAATCTAGGATAAGAGTCTTATATCAGGTATAAGACTTTTGAAAGATAGTTTTTGCGAGTATTTTAAAAATAATCGCAAAAATTAATGAAAATTAAGTTATATAAAGACCTTATACCATGCATAAGGTTTTATAAAAATGTAGGTAAAACTAGTATAAGAAAAAAAAGTATGCACTATGAAACATTTTTCATGCAAAAACAATAATAAGTTATGTCAAATCATAATTCTTTTATATGTAAAAAAATAAAATTAATCTTTTTATGTATTTGGTTGTATTTCCCTTTTGAATTTGAGCATGGTGAAAGACTATGTATAAATAAATACTTGGAATGCAAAATTGTTGGAATGGTTGATATAATATAATCACCCAACATAGAACAACGTATTCCAATTTAATCCATTCCTTTTTAGAATTCAAATTATATGGTTTCTAAATCACAAAATTTTCATGCGACAAATTATACAAATTATATAGGCACATTAAAAATTAATTTGAAGTATTTCGTCTGACAAAATTTTTTATTAAACATAAATTAAATTTGTTATGAAATAGCAAAGACAACGTCTTAGTCTTGACAATTCCTTTCTGGTTTGTGCCTACTAAGAAGCTTGAATATATGGTAATCAGTCGTTTGTATATATTTGATGCATTAAAAATGAAAATATATAATCTAATCATCTTAAAGAATGTTATAAGTACAGAATTTTGGTGAATTTGTAGTTCACTGATTAATGGATCTTTGACAATATAATGCATAGATACTATATACTAAGACAAATTAAGAGAATATGAGAATAATTTGTTGGAAAAAAGGCTAATGATGGAAGAACCTCCCTTTTGTTTTCTACTTGTTTTTCTACATTAATTTAAGTTACAAGAAATTATGCGGAAAATTAATAAATAAAAAAAATTAGGCTATGATAGAATCTAAGGGGGTAGTGAATTGGGTAGGGTGAGGTTGGGGAACATCAGAGCCCCTAAAGAGCAAAATAGAGAGGCTTTCTACTTGAAAATGAATAAAACATCCTGAGCAATGTGTCACAAATGACCCAAAATCTGTTCCCACTATGCATTGCCATCCTGCTCCATATGTACTATCAAATTCCTGCATCCAAAATTTTAATTTAAGCCACATATAGTACATAATGACAAATTTTTTTATAGTGAGCATAACAATTTTAGATCGCAGAAAGCAGTGTCAAACATGCTCTAAGCAAACAAAAGTGTGAAAAACATGAACAAAATTTATATAAAGAGAGAAGAAAGAACCTTTTTAATAAAGCGAGCAATTTCATAGGATTGGGTGACATCAAAGAAATCAAGAGCTTTAGCAGCAAGATGAAGTGCATCTTGCTGCATGGTTTCTATCATATCTGTTTCCCCTATTACTGCTTTCCCTTCTAGCATGCTTATTTAATTCCTCTAGCTTATTTCTATTCGAAATTTAATGCTTAACTAATCAGATCAATAATATTATATATATTTAGCTACAAAGGAATAAGTTGCAGATGAAGTATAGGTGGTGGAGGTGGAATCTAATTTATATATCCAATTACAGAATAAAAGGGATTGGCCATCCTCTTTGTGGCCAGTATTTTTAGGTTATATATGGAATATTATGCCTTTTTACTAGTACTATTTGATACTCAGTGAGACTAGTGGATAATTAACTTAATGTCATCTTTTACCACTACTATTTTATAAGGTTTAAGGTGAGTTTAAAATCTTGTCTCTTTATTTTTTTTTTTTCTGTATGCTTTCATAAAAATTACGTGAGAATATAATTTTTGAATAAATGTGCAGAAAACAGTTTTTCAAATCGTAAAAAATATTGTCAAGTGCGCTAATAAAAATTAAAAATACAAATTAAGTTTTTGGTAAACTATTTAAATCTAACATAAGTAATACGCCCTATGAAGCAATGAGCGTCATGTTTAAAATAAAATTGCAGCGACCATAATTTTTTAAAGAAATTGTATAAAGTTTAAAGAGCAAGTGTCACTTGGGAACTTTCAATATTATTGATCGGCTAGTGACATAGTACATCTTTGTTCGTACAGTACTAATTAAAAAGCCTCAAATATGAACTCAATTTACTGCATCAAGTGTTTGAAATATAACAATTTTGGTACTCCTTAAAGCCTTAATCTTGAATACATACGTGGTGTGAAGTTTGTGGTTTAACAATAATTTATTTTTATATAATTTCTATTTTAAGTAAGATAGGGTTTTGTTTGGTATAGAAAATCAGAATAATAAAATGTGATCCACACATAGAATATAGCAGTAGGTTCTGTTATGAGAATATTCTATTAATAACACCAAAATTGGGTTGGCCATAAGCTCAATGAACCATGGGTATCCATCCCCTTCTTTATATGCATGGATACTATTGGTTTTGGAAAGTAGCACACCTAGCAAGTATGCTAGTGTCTAATTGTAAAGTGGCAAGCAAGAGTATCGTATCCCACAGGGAGGTCTTTAAGTCAGTTTGCACTTTTCCTAATAAACGGGCTAATGGAATTAAAATTCAGTATTCTTGAAATTGAGAGTTTTGATTAACAATTTAAAACTAATTTCATTATCTAAACATAATTGGAAATTGATTTGAATTAAAATAAATGGAAAGCTCTAGTTCAGTTCATCCTTTTTACAGTCTAAGGCAATCTTTCCTTCTTTCAGTTTAAACCCTTGTTTAGCAATCCTGTTCCGAGGTCTCTTAACCTTATTTCCCTAAACCGCCTATTAAGTAAATTTAGTTTCTTACTAAGCTGAACATATTTCACTTTTTAGTCCTTCATATGAACAACAAAGTAGCATTAAGTCTAGTTAAGCATCCATCAAATGGAACCCAAGGTATACAAACATTTGTTTTTCAATCTCATGCTAAATATGTGTGTGAAGGTCTTCTATACTAAGTGGATCTCCTTTCGGTCCTTACTACTCAATATTATGCATGAAAGTGATCAAATTTCATCTAAACAATAATGTATTCATTCACACAAACATTCAAGCAAAGCAAGGAAGAAATACTTTACAATGGAGGGAAGATCTCCTTACACTGCCTTTTATAAGGCAAACTGAACCGGAAAGAAGACTACTCACAGTCCTTCATTAATGACTCAACAAACTCCATTAATGAAAAGAACTTAAAAGCTTAGTAAAAATGGTAGGAAAAAATAGAGAGAAAAATTAAAGAGGAATAGTAATTGATAGATAAAAGTTGGTGGCAACTAAAGGAGAAGCTAAGGGATATACCCATTGCTTTTCCTGCCCAAAAACAAAAGGGCAACTTGGCTCACTAATATCCAAGTATTGCTGATCAAAAGTAGCCATACAAAACCCATAATGATTACCATTGTACTTGGAATTAATATAAAAATGCCCACTTGCTAATCAAGTGGACAACTAAAATAAAAAGAATACAAACCAAGTTTGTCCAAAAGAAACTCAAATTACTTTCTAACTAAAATATTTCCTCTCTCTCCTGGTGATGCAGCCCTGGTCTCCTCCTCTACAACAGCCTCTGGAGACCTCCTTTTGAAGCAGCCTCTGGAGACCTCCTTCTGAAGTAGAAAACCTGAAATAACAGAATGACGTCATAAAATTTGCTCAAATGCAATCAATTTTAACCTGAAATGCCTAACCTTTGATGAAATAAATTGCACCTATCAAACATCCCCATACTTAAACATTGCTTGCCCTCAAGCAATTCATGCCAAGACTAAGCAATCACAAAGATTAAATCATTCAACCAAGACAACTAAGTGTAAACTAGCAAATCAAGAGTTAAGAAAAGAAACAAAATGTCAAGAAAAAGAAGAGGAGACCTTTAAATCAGAACTTCCTTGATAATTATGAAAAAACATTCAACTTGTAAAAACTTAAAATTCTTAAATCAATCAAATAGCATCAGACTAGAAGACCTTGTGGCATAGTGTTTAGGGTACAATTTCAAGAAGGATTTCACTCATTCAACAAGGTCAAGTTGCACTAAGCTATAGGCTTGTTAATCGATCTAGTTTCCACCATGGATGGGTGAAAAGGGATCAAACTATCAAGAGGTCTTTCAAGGGTAGGCTAGGGTTGGGGGTAGGATATGGAAGGGATATTTTTGGGTGATGAACTTAACAATTTTTCCATGATTTTGCAGATTTCAGCTTGGATAGAAGGGTTTCTTATCTGGAATTTTCAACTCTTTGGGGGTCTCAACTTTTTGCTCTTTAAAATTTGAAGCACACAACCTTGATAAATTAATTTCTTTGTATTTCTACTCTGATTATCTTTAAAAGGTTGTATCTGATTAGCTTTTTGTTCTTTTGTGTGAGATATTCCCAGTTTTGATGAAGGCTTTGCTTCAGACAAGGGCTTCCTTACAGATTTGAAGTTCTTCTACTTTTATTCATTTTTCTTCTCAATTGTTAAAGTTCAAGGTGAGTTTGGGAATCAAAGTGAATTGGAAAAGGGTTATTAATATGTTAAAACAAGGAAGGGTTTTAGGCTCAAAGGGAGAAATTAAGGATGATGAAAGGGTAGGGTAATTTAAGCTAAGGGGGAAGCCTAATTGCCTCTATCATTTAGCATGAGATTTCAGCTGTGGTCTCAACTAGACTAATACAAAATAGCATTTTATATGTCTCCCATAACAAGTTCTAGCTTAGATAACAAGGCCTTGTCCTCTCATCAACGAAGTTTTCATTTTGGCTCAAATCCTCACTTTTTAGGTATGCTATTGATCTTTGCTACAAGTTTGATAGAAAAATTAAAAATTTTGACCCTTTTTCATGCTAAAACAAGTTAAAAAGAATGTTCAATTCCAAAGTTCTCAAATTCTTTCTCTAACATGCTGCTTTCCAAAAGTTAACTCAAAATCTACCAATTTTAACTCACTTTCAAATTGAACTAATAACAATGCAACTACTACATCCTATTATGAACTAAATCAGGCAAACAAGTTCAATATTTACAAGGTTATCATCAGGTAGCAAGTTCATTGAGACAGTAGACCATAAAAGCAAGGTTTTCATGCAAACAGTTATCACAACAGATTTACAAAGCCACAAAATTAATTTATCGCAAAATCACAGGTTAAAGTCCTCATCCTACCATCCCCATACTTAAAATTTTCTTTGTCCTCAAAGAAATGCAAAACAATTCACAACTATGCATAGGAATTTAAGGGAGAACTTTATTCTGAAAGAGTTAAAGTAAAGAAAACACAATGATATTGTTCACCAGGAGAGATGCAAGGTCTGCTTCATTCTAGGGGCAAAGAGGAAACCTCCTCTTCCTCTTCCTCTATATCTTCCACCTTTTCATCATCCCCTTCCTCCTCTGGTTTCTCTTCCTGGGAAGAGCTCTCCTTCTTTTCACTAGATGCAAGTTCTTGCAAAATAGCTCTCCCTGTCCTTTTTGCAACTGGTACAATCTCTCCTCCTTTAACATCATATTCCATCCTAGCATGGCTATAGATATCTTATAATTTTTCCTTCATTTGTTCATGCTCCTCAATTACCCGTAAGAGTGCGGTCTTCATTTGGAAGAACCCTCTGCACAGCTCACCCATAGTCAGATTGGAAGTTTCCTCAAATTGCTTCAGCTATTCTTTATCAGAGAGGGTGACGTCCTCCTCCATAAAATCCTCACAGACCTTCCTTTTTCAGCAGAATTTTTGTAAGAGGCCTCTGCCAGTACCGGGCCCTTATTTCTCAAACTCTACCTTACAGGATTCTCCAAGACCTCCTCTTCAATAGTTTTTACCCAGCCATCATCAACCTTCCTACATACCTTAATTTGTTTGAGGGTGGGATAAGAAAGGGGTGAGACCGCGGCCTCAATAGTGAAGCCTTCCCCCTTGAAGTCCTTGAAGATGTTTCTTGCAATTCTAGTCACAAGAGAGCCATAAAGAATGGCTTCTGGATTTTTAGAAGTTGAAATATATTTGGCAAAAAGGGCACCCACATTCATCTTTTACTTCTTCTCCATGCACCATAAAGCAAACACATCAGTAGAGGGCATTGTTGATTGGTGTTTCCTTCCGAAGAGGTTGGTAGATAACAATTTTTGAATAACATGGTGGCTAGGCTTGGTTAGGTTTTCAGCAGACTCCTTCATAACTATCTTAGAGATCTCCTTCAAATATTTATCTCTCTTAAATTCAGGGGGGTAAGCACTCAGCGCATTATCCATACTCCTAAATAAACTTCTTCCTTTGAGATCACTTGCAAAGCCACATTGAGATCATTGATAGACAATGCCTTCTTCCTTCCCATCCGTAGAAAGAAAACTTTCAGATCATCATTTGTTTTGACTTCATTGTTGATGGTGAAAGTTGAGAGAAACTCCAAAGTGAGTTCCCTATAGGCTGGGTCCTCTGGGTCGGCGAAAGACATAAGGCCAGCACCTTCCAACAAGCTTCTAACCTCTTAAGCTAGATCAAAGCTGAGTAAGGCAGCCTAATCAAAACTCCTTGAGCTTTGAAATTGCACTTGTGAAAGGGATTAAAACTTCGCTAACTCGGTTTCATCAGTGAAAATTGAGCACCATTTTACATTTCTTTCTTGCTGGGTCAAGTTTTCATCACTACCCATTGTGTTAGAGGGTTACGAGGTAGCAGGGGTTGGTGGTTTTGAAGCAGAAGGTTTGGAGGCTGAAGCTTTCACTTTCTTAGACATTGTTGGATGAGGTGTTAGTGCAAGGAAATACGTGAAAAGAAAATTGAAAATGAAGAGAATGAGCAGAGAGGGGGAAATATGAATAGGAGAAAAGTGTAGAGAAAAGGGAAAAGTTGCAACTTTTAAAGGAGGAAAGAAAACCAATCAGGGAGTGAACAATTTTGAAATTTGAATTTCAAATTTAAAACTATCAGTAGCGAAATAAAGGGAATAAGAAGATTAGATGATAGAAACAGTAACAACTCTCAATTTAAAGATCATGCTGCTTTTTGTGGGATAGTAATCCTAAAAAAACTAATTAATTAAAAGCCAAAAACATTTGCAAGCTAATGTGCATCCAAAACAAGAAACACGGCATGGCAACAATTTAGATTGAGGAATCAATTAAAATGGAACAAAAATAAAATACAATTAAGTAAAAAAAAATAATTTACTCCAATCAAGATAATGCATGGCAAAAAGTAGTGGTTTGGGTTTATCTAAACACTTACACACGCCACCCTAGGATCTAGGCTTTTATATGCACGTTGACCAATAAAGTAGGAAAGAGATTATACTAGTTCAAAAAGTATCTTTTTCAAAAATTTTCTAAGTGTTGCACAACAAAAAAGATACAAGATGCGGCTTCTTTTCCATGTGGTCTTCCCCATACTTGTATATTTACAAGGCCTCCAACTGAGACTAGGAAGACTTCTGTACATCCTGAAAAAAAATTTTTGCTTCATTTGGTGCATGAAGCGGGCACCAGTAACAAAGTTCTTGTTAAGGAGGCTTGAAGAAGAAAACCTCCTCAATTACCTCCGTGGTCTCCTTAGATATGGTTTTAACCTTTGTCCATTCACCTTGAAAACCTCGCCCTTAGAGTTCGAGACCTCCACTGCTCCATGAGAGAAGACCTTGTTCATAGTGTATGAAACTGTCCATCTAGATTTCAACTTTCTTGGAAAGAGCTTCAAACGAGAATTATATAACAAGACCTTCTATCCAATAAAGAATTCCTTCGCTAAAATTCTTTTATCATGCCATGCCTTGGTATTCTCCTTATAATTCATTACATTTTCAAAACTAAACAGCGTAAACTCCTCAAGTTCATTCAATTGAAGTTTTTTTGCTTCCCCCACCTTTTCCCTATCAAAATTTAGAAAAGTTAATGCCCACAAGGCCTTGAACTCTAGTTCTACAAGGAAGGTGACATGTTTTTCCATACAACAACCTAAAGGGTGACAGACCTATAGGTGTTTTATATGCTGTTCTGTAGGCCCACAATGCATTATCTAACTTATTAGCCCAATCCTTCCTAGAACTATTCACAATCTTCTTTAGAATTCTTTTTATCTCCCTATTAGAGACCTCAGCCTGCCCACTTGTTTGAGGGTGGTAGGGGGTTGCAATTCTATTTGCGACTCCAAATTTAGTCATTGGATTTTGAAATTGAGCATTACAAAAATTTGTACCTTGATCACTTATAATAGCATGAGGATAACCAAACCTGGTGAAGATCTTCTTCAGAAACTTGACCACCACCTTAGCATCATTTGTTGGGCTTGCAATTGCTTCAACCCATTTGCTCACATAGTCCACGGCTAAGAGAATGCACCTGTTTCCATAAGTACTAGGAAAAGGACCCATAAAGTCTATGCCCCACACATTAAATATCTCACAAACAAAAACATTATGTAAAAGCATAAAGTTCTTGGTAGAAATATTCCCTACTCTTTGGCATTCATTGCAATGTGAGACAAATTGGTGAGCATCTTTGAAAATGGTGGGACTCCAAGACCTTTGAAGCAGTCCTTGTGGCTCCAAAGTGACCTTCTACCTTAGCTCAATGGCACATATGCAAGATCTTGTTGGTTTCCTCTTCTACTACACATCTCCTAATAATCTGATCTGCACACAACTTGAACAAAAAGGGTTCCCCCCAAAAATAGTATTTGACATTGGCAAAGAATTTCTTCTTTTGAGCATATGTTAAACACTTTGGGGTTATATTACATGTAAGATAATTAGCAATGTCAGCATACCAAGGGGCAGAATTTACCGAGTAAAGCCTTTCACCAGGGAACGTCTCTGTGATGATTTTCTAAGGATCAAGGTCTTCTCCTGGAATTCTGGAAAGATGGTTAGCAGCAACATTTTCACATCCTTTTTTGTCCTTGATTTCAAGGCCAAACTCTTGTAAGAGGAGAAGCCATCGAATCAGCCTAGGCTTTGCATCCTTCTTTGCAAATAAATACTTCAAGGCCACGTGATTAGTGAAGATTGTGACCTTGGAGAGAATTAGGTAAGATCTGAACTTGTCAAAGGTATAGACTACTACCAACAATTCCTTTTCAATGATTGTGTAGTTTTGTTGTGCTTCATTCAAGGTCTTGCTGGCATAGTAAATTGGCTTGAAGTGCTTGTCCTCCCTTTGTCCTAAGATCTCGTCAATACATGCATCACTATCATCACACATCACTACGCCATAGATGACCTGTTGCAACAAAAACTGACCGGTGTTGCATTAAAGTGTTGCAATTTTCAATAAAAAATCAATCTGTTGTATCACAATTGAAAAAGTGTTCAAAAAGTGATGCAAAAGAAATAAATGCATCTTAAATAGACTTTTTATTGCAACACATTATGTTTAAGGTTACCAATGATGTCCAAGATGACTGAAAAATTGACGGCAGGAATTTTCGCACCCTCTAATTGATAGAATGTAGTAATAAAAAAATAAAATTAAAATTAAAAAAACATCATATAAATTGATTTCCCTCACTCTCCTTCACTTTTCAGCTCGTCAAATTCTCAAACTCTTACCCTAAATCAATCGGTTTCTCTTGCTCTCAAATTCCTCCACCCCTCTCTTCTTCTCGCCTCTCACAGTTTGGCTTGGCTTCAAAAATTCCTCTCATGTTGTGATGGCAAATTTCAATCTTATGTGTCCTGTGGGTTAACACAATCCGAAGAATTTTTCCAGTAATTTCTCTTTGTTTTCATGTTAACTTTTCATTCAAATTTCTTCTATGATCTTGAATGTTCTAATTTTAAGGATACATTAAGCAACTACATGTTTGTTCAAAAATTAGTGTTCAGGTCTGTTGTTTAATGAAGAAGATGATTGTTGATTTTGACTTTTGTTATGTTGATTTTGTTTTCCTGAGATCTTTGTGAATCGGTTTTATATAATAAGCTTGATTGTATTGGTTAATTGTAACTGACATCAGAAGAGGAACTTTGCAAGGTTGAATTTCAAATTTTGAAGATCTAACTGCAATTTAGTAGCATAGAATAAGATTATTTAGAAGGGTGTAAATTTGATGGAATTTGATCTGTCAGCAGAAATTTTAAATATAAGCAAAAAACCAAAATCAAATCCAAGAGAAAATTTAAATTAATAATTTCTGTTTGTTTGAGAAACGCATAGCGAGAATGTTTTTACTGTCTTGAGCCTCTTAGCCTTTGTTAAAAAAGTAGAAAGTTCGTATATTTTGTTTTGTTAATATAATGAAAGTAAATTCTGCTACATTCTTTTGCATTCTGAAAAAGGTCTTGCATTTATTCTTGTTAATGGATCTTCTAGTTCATTTCTAATCATGGTTTTTTCTTACTAAGAAAAATTTTGAGATCAACTTGTGTGATTAGGAAAATCTGTCAACTTCCAATGCAAGCAGTTTGTGTGATTAGGAAAAATCTTTCAACTTTTGTAGTCCCCACTTGGAAACTAAATGTGTTTGTATATAATATGTTTTTATTTTTTTTTCCTTTGGTATGTTTACAAGTATTTTCATTGTGTTAATCTTGTTAGATGCTTCATATTTAAGGCTCTTCACCTCACCCTACAAGTATATATACTGAGATTTTTGAACTTTGATCAACCCTACACATACTCTATTTTTATTTTTGGCGGTGCCTTTTGATGTCTGAATACTTTATGAGCCATAATACCATAGGTAATGAGATCAAATATTTTAAAATCTTTGGCATTAGCAAACTTGTCAGTCTCTGTGACTTTGATATAAGTTCAATTGGTTTCCTTAATGGAAGAAAAGTCCAAATGGAATTTGTGGATCTGGACTTAGGTGAAGAGGTATAACTGATTAATGATGTACAAGGATTTTCAGTTATTCAAATTAATTTAAATTTTAAACTGAATTACAGTATAATTATGGGGCATAAGAACCTTGACATTGTGTTTGTGTAATTAATGGGAAATTCTATATATTTACAATTTGAAAACATAATATCTTTTCTTAGTGAGGTAATAGTAAAAAGATTAAGCTAACATCAAATCAAGAAACAAAACATAAGAAGAAAAATGCCATTGTTAGGACATGGACATGGTCACGTGTGAAAAGATTAGTTGGGGTTGGTGATAAGTTTATAATTACACTTATTTTCATGATAATTTTGCATAATAAACGTTATGGTTTTAGTCATTTTTATACTTCATATAAAAGATTTCACGTGGTATGTAGTTATTTTTTATGCAAATGTAGATACTAGGTAAATCTTTGGAGTAAAATGGACTAAGGTGGAA
>CATIWQ010141405.1:0-33270 GCA_949673415.1 Euphorbia schlechtendalii | reverse complement strand
TTGTAGATTTATTAATCACATTTCGTCATAGTTCTAATTGGGATAAAAATAATAATAGAAAATTTAAAAAAATTAATATCTTTATCACTTCGTTTATTTCATGAATTGAGGGAAAGAACATTCATAGGATCTTTCTTTCCTTCCTTTCTTTCATCATCTTTTATTATCTCTCTCCAAGCGTAAGGAAATTGTGTTAGATAGGATTATGTAATGCCATTAAAACTTACAAATATAACTATTACGTGAAGCGAGATAACTAGATCTTGAAAATTAAGACTTACAAAAGAAAGGGATGCAACTGCAGTAAAGGGGACTAATAGAAAAAACCTAAAGCAAAGCAAAGGGTGAAAGAAATCTTCAAACCCACTAACTCAGAATCGGTAGTATGTAATTTTTTTCAAATTTGAATTAGGAAGGGTGAATCAGAAAAATTGCAAAAAATCAATAAGTGAAAAAGCAAAATCTAGCTAGAAGATATTCAAAGGATTGGTAAGATATTAAGGATCAAGAAGACATATAAAGAATAGGAAGAGCCGGAAGAGTGGCGGAGGTAGAAATGAGAAATGGAAATTAGGGTTAGTATGTGTTTATAAAGAATGTGAATACAAGGCTCACCCTTTCAACTTGTAAACTATATTAATTGGCGCCCTAACTTTAAAAATGCTAATGTCCTCTCTTCAAGTTACGTAAAGAGTAATTAGTTGTCAAGACCTGTGGCTAACGATGCTAGAGGTAACAAGAAGCAACAAATTGAAATTAATATCAATTTTTTCCTTCCTTTCAATTCTTATTTTCATCATTCAATTCTTCTTCCTTTCTAATCCCAATTCTAGTTTCTCACATTATTATTTTTTGGCAAACTTAAAAAAAGTAAAATGTATTTCACTCATTTACAAAATGGGGTTTGGGGAATTTGGTTTGCAAAAAGGGATCTGAGGTTTCAAAAAATCATAGAAATAGAAGTTCCTCAATATTAAATTATGTCACAAAAATGGGTAATCTTGATCATTTTTATCTTTTGAATTTTTGTGGGATGATTAATAAAAATACAATACACATTATGATAAATTCTAATATTCTTGGATAGTGCAAATATTTTTTTAATTAAATAATGGTAACAAACTTCAAAAATCATAGACAAATTACAAAAAATCTCTGAAAGGTACTCAAATTCTAACATATAATTTTTAAATAATAAGGTTAAATTGTTTAAAACATTCAATTTAACACATTTTGATACCTCAGACTCCCTTTTGCAAAAATCTTGAAACCATAAACACTTTTCGCAAAAAATAATTCCTCATGCCTTGTTTAGTAAAGAGTGAAACAAAAAGGTACATTTTTGAAGTTTTCCCTTGTTTTTATTGTTGTCGTACGTAAATACTCTCCTGATTCTCGCTGCACCTAGGCAAACCATCTTATGCAGTTATTGTGAATTATCATTCATCGCAAATTGTTACAAAGGCAACTTCAATGTTGATCTTGGGAAAAGGAGGTTATAAGTTAGTACAAATTTTTTAGGATATATACTAGAAGCATGTGAAGACATTTACTTTCTTTTTTATTTGTCAACTTATTCTTGGCAAAGGTGAAACATCGAAAAAACTTAACAATCTAAAAAATCAACTCGATAAGATTTAGAGGATCACTCATCAACAAGGGTTAAAATCGCTGGGAAATTGACTCAAACAAGAATATTTCGCTTACAACCATGCAGGGTGCCAAATTTTGACCCTTTCGCTAAAAATTCCTCTAACACTCAAGTCTGAATTTGTTTACAAGGTTTACCATGGGAATACTGGGACCCGTGTATCTTATTCATTTCAATCATACTCAGCTCCTTCAAAGTAGCTAACTAGTTTGATTATAATACTACAGGTGGCTTATAGAGTTTTTTTGCCACATGCAGTATTTTTTTCATAAAAAAATACTGCATGTGGAAAAATACTCTGCAAGCCTTTGATGTTGAATTGTAGCCTACAAAGATTTCTGATTTCTTGAAGTTTGACAATTTGGGTTCGTAGCCAACCAATCCCCAAATGGAATTAATTCCTTATAGTAGAGCTTTAATTGGATTGTTAACTGCTTCTCCCTGAAATTTCTTTTCTACAACCTCATTTCTTGTGAATTGCAAGGAATTGTAAAAGGAGTTGTAAATATTTCATGTTTTAAGCCAACGATATATTTTCATTGGTTCATCAGTTGGGATTGAAGTTACAAATGAACAAATGCTTATGATAAATTTAATGACATTTCAAATATCTTCTTCACTGTGTATGTTCATATGTTGTTCAAAACTATCCATTAATCTATATGAGATAGTTGTATTTCAAGAATGTGAAAATTGTTGTTGATAAATTCCACAAAGGTGCAATCTTTTGAAAAGGTTGTTCAATTCCAATTTTAGCAACAGATGTGATAGGATTAATCGCATGGACATCACTTAGATTTTAGGTTGCATCAAAACCGAAATAAAAATATTTTTCTTATCTCATGGAAAGAAGTTTCCAACCTTCAAAATTTACCAAAATAGCTCGAAATCCTTTCATACCTTTTTTTAAAAAAACCCTAGAAAGACAATGTGTCTTTCCGAAAGCTAAAAGGTTGAAGCGAGAGAAAATTTCTGGGGTGAGGTCCCCAACTAGGTTGGTTTCCCCGCTTGCCTACAAAACTCTTGCCTCTCTTATATTAAGTAAAATGGTACTCAAGCTGAGTATCACATTATTTACAAGAGCGAATAAGTTCTAGGATTAGACTGAGATCCGAGACCAAGAAGCTAATCAATTGTTTGTTACATTTAAAATAAAACCAACTTAAGTGAATAGAGGAGATAGGATGATCCACATCTAGATGCTTATCTTCGAACACGAACTTATTCCTTGAAGTCCAAATTGACCACGTGATAGTTAACCATAAAGCCGTACTAAATTTTTTCACTCGACCAACTTTAAAGTAAGCTTGCCATTGAAGAAAGAATGTCACTACCGTGTGAGGAATTGGGCTGCGAAAGCCGAGCCATTTGATTGCATTCGTCCAAAAATGATAACTCCTCGGGCATAATACAATTGCCTGGTCATTCGATTCTTGAAGCGGGCAAAAAGGACAGATGCTATCTTGCATCGAAGCACAGCCCCTGTTAAATAGGAAAAGTTTCATCAACACCCTTCCATGGAAAATTGTCCAAGCCAAGAATCTGATTTTTAGCGGTGTGCAACACTTCCAAATCTACAAACAATCGAAAGTTGGTTTAGGCCAACGGTTTGTTGCATAAAAGCTTGAACAGAAGCTTAATGCGGTGAACGTAGTTCCATCTTTCGGTTCCCAAACAAAATGGTCTATTTAAGGTGGAAAAGACAAAGTAAGCTGCCCCCCCTTCAACCGTTCCTGCTTCCAAAATGGAAGGGTTGGATAGAATAATCCATGAACGAAGCTCAATGCACCTAGCTTTCAAGTTTGGCCGAAGATTCCTCTTCCAAAATGGTCTCCCAAAATAGTTCGAGTTCATCAATGCATGACAACCCTCGCTTGTTGATGCGTTCTTTTGGTTGCAAATGACAAACAAATTCGAAAAAAATGATTCAAGCAATTGGCTCGAAGCACAATTATCATACCAAAATGATGTAATTAGCCCATTACCAAGCTTAATCCTATAACTAGAGCAAAAAAGCTCCCAACATTGACCTCGGCAGCATAATGAATAAATACTCAACAAAATTGGTGACATTTTCGATCGATCGTAAGATAAAAAATCATGCTAATTCTGAAAACCATGACAACGGACACAATAAGCAAACCAGAGTGATGAAAAATCCGATGATATTAATTTCCATAGCCATTTAAAAAGCAATCTTACGTTAATTAACTAAAAATCCCAAATGTAGAGACCTCCAAGCGAAAGAGGTAGGTTGATTGTGTTCTAACTTATTCTAAAAATCCACTTCTATTCGCATCACCTCATCGAAGAAAATTCCTCATCATGCGATTTAACTTCTCTTCTATCATGAATGGAATTTAGTAAATTGATAAAGGGTATACCGGTAGAGAAGAAAGGACTTATTTGATGAGAACCATTCTACCCACATTAGATAGACAATTTCCCTTCCAATTGGCTAATTTTTGAGAAAAATTGGCAAGTAAGGGTTCCCAACTTACGATCAGTAGTCTCTTGAAAGAAAGTGGGGCTCCAAGGTACTTAATCAGGAACTTTTCGATTTGACATTCAAGCTTTGTGGTGAAATGACCAAGGCTGCCATTTTCACCATGGATCCCCATTAACGAGCTTTTGTTAAAGTTAATGCTCAAGCCAGAGATTAATTCGAAGCATTTCACAATACGCATAAAGTTCGTGATAACGTAATCCTCGGCCTAAAGGAAACAAATGGTATCATCCGTGAATTGTAACAATGAAATTTTCGGTAGTGAATCACCCAAACAAAAACCAGGATGTACTCCTTGACTCACACTAGCATCGATTAATTGCTTTAAGCCTTCAATAGCCAAGAAAAAAATGAATGGGGGTAATGGGTCCCCTTGTTTCACCCCTTTATGAAGCTGGATAGGCTTGCACGACTTCCCATTGATTAAAATGGAGGTTGATGATTTCTTGCGGTAATTGGAGAGCCACACAATCTTTTTTTATCAAATCCCATCGCCATTATCCTCGCATCAATGTAATTCCATGATAAGCTATCAAAAGCCTTGTGAAAATTTAACTTTTACACAAGACACGATCTCTTCTGCCTATGGGCCGAATTAATTATTTTCGAAGCTAAAAATGAACATTCATGGATGTTCCACCCCTTGATGAAAGAAAATTGATTATTGGATATCAATTTCTGGAGAATTGGCTGCAAGTGATAAGAAAGAAGCTTCGCTATCATCTAATAGATACCAAGAATGAGCGTAATCGGATGGAAATTCTCCAAGGTCGTCGTTCCCACTGTTTTCAAAATCAACGTTGTAAAGGAGGACATTATAGTACTCGACAAGGCGGTTGTGGCAAAAAAAGCTATTGAAAATGCCAATTATATCTCCATTCAAATCTACCCAAACCTTTTGGAGAAGAAAAAATTATAACCTTGAGCTTTATTCTCCCACATAATGAAATGGCAGCCCATATTTCATCCTTAGAGACTGGTATCGTTAAGTTGGCATATGCTAAGATTGAAACCTTTGAGAAATGTAATCCATGAAGAGAGAGCAAGATGATGCGAGATGGCTTAAAAAGGTTCACATTAAATGACCAAATAGCTGTTGTAATGTTGCTGGCATCTTGAGTGAGCTGACTGTTAATGTCATGCTGCAAAATTTTGTTGTTTCGATAGTGCACCGCTGTAATTTTGTGAAAGAAGGCTATATTTTGATCACCCAATAAGGTCTAGTTGACCCGTGATTATTGGTCCTTTATATTCTCATGGTTGTAGCGAAGATTCGACAGCAAGGTACGACAATGCAACAACTAGGCAGCAGCGGTCTCAGAAATTGGCGTGGATGAGCTGTTTGCAGTGAGCGAAGGTATCTCAAATTCAAGATTCTTGATTCAGGATTCCAAATGTCTAAAGTTTTTTCTATGCCATGGCTGATTAAAGGAGCTCATTCTCACCAATTTAAAGTTAATATCTCTATCAGGATTTGAATCACAAACCTCCCTCCATTTTGATAGGATGAAAGATAGAAAATCAAGGTGATCCCACCAACAATTGAGGGTATGGAATAGCATATGACCAGCTGAAGCAATGTACCATGATTGGAAAAGAATCGGTAAGTAATCCGAAAGAATCGAATCAACCGTTGTAATTGAAAGGTTTGGCCATAAGTCTGATATTCTACAAGAAACCAAAACCTTGTTTATTCTTGAAAAAGAGTGCATATTCAACCAAGTGGATTTGCGGTCGTGGAGTGGTAAGTCAAAGAGTTCTGCTTCGTTAATAAAGTCTCAGAATTGATCTATTGATTGTGAGAACGTACCCCCCGATCTCTCCAATTCATGCAACACCTCATTAAAATCGCCACAAATTAGAACCCGATGCAATGGTCTAATGAGTGGTAATAAATCATTCCACATTTGATTTCATTCCCTCGCGACCATGGACCCATAAACCACAACCACATATAAATCCACTGAAGGGGAAATAAGGTGGAAAATGCACCATCTATCCGATGAATTAGTCAAAGTAACATTGAGTAATGAGGTGTTCCAAGAGAAAATAATTCCACCCAACAACAGAGAGAAGTCATTATGTCCCCAAAATTTCCTACCTACCACTCGTTAATCACTTCGCATTTAATTTCCAACAAAACCCGAAATTGAATATTATATTTGTGAACATAAGTATGAATTAAATTTTGTTTGCCATGGTTATGGATGCCACCACGACAATTCCAACATATGAATGAAAAAGACATAAATCCAAGAGTACCTCAGCAGCGGATTTAACTTCCCACTCTATCATCCGAGGAAGATAAGATAACATCTTTATGTTTCTCCTTAAAGAGTCCCAACTTGTTGCCAATCATGAAAGTGAAAAAATTCTCCTCATGAATAGAATCCGAAGGTAGTGAATTCAAGATTATCCTATTCATGTTCTTGATATCTGGCCCCAAAGAGTTGGAGCTGCTATTATCGGGGATCGAATACGCCCTTCCTGATTGTAAGCGCTAATCTTGACGTTTGGTGCTAACTTGATTAAGAGAGCAGCCGCTATTAGTCTGGAGTTGAGGAACCTGATCACTTAAATCAGAATGGTAAGGGGAATTGCTATTCTGAGTTTGCATCATTGTCGTCTCCTGAAGAGTTTCTGGAACGAAGTTGCTAACCAAAGGTGAATCAGATTTGATTGAAGGGGTGGGCTGTTAGATGCTGCATCCGAGACTAGATCATGACAACAAGCTATAGCTTGTCTAAAGCTGACCCTTACCACAACAATTACATCTCTCACCTAAATGTTTATTAATTGATTTCCCATGTCAATAAGAACTGAGAGTATACAAGAGATCACATCTAGATGAACTGGCTTATCGAAATTGAAGTCGAGAAAAACCACTTTGCTAAATTAACTTATGAGCTTCATGATTAGGGACTTGGATAAAATCGTCAAAGGAATTCCAAGGAAGTTCGTGTACATCAGACATTCATCTAGAACGATGCCATCCGGGTATTTCATTACATCATAAACCAAGTATTGAATCGATAGGCTATCTGATTCAATAAAACCTAACATGGCATCCATTGAGTGAAAAAATGAAATTGCTCAATTCCCACCAACTAGTGCAGCAAAGTCTAAGGCAAAATTCCTATCCCTCACCATTGTATATAAATCAGGAATAATATTAATCTGCTTTACTTTAACTAAACAAGAATGGGTGATCCATTACAAAGAGGTAGATACCGGATCCATCACTATTTTGATCTTGGCCGAACTATATATCACCATAGCAGCGTAAGAATGATGATCTCTAGGTGCATCGTGATATTCCTTTGATTTCTTCATAGGTTCCTTTGCTGCTCGACGGATTAGTGTAGTGGGGGGTGTAGCAGGGTTCTAGTATGAATACCGTGACTTAAAGGCATGCAACCTTATGTTCCTAATACAAACAGAGTTCATGCGATACCAATTTCATAAATCGGAAAGGTTCCGTCAATTGTTAGAAATCCAAAGTTGAGATTCCACTTATTCCTCTTGTGTGTGATGTAAACCTTCCCTGTGATCTAGTATTTTGTAAAGACCGATCCCATCACTTTGGTTCCATGAGAGTTCGGAAATTTTTTGAAATAAACCTTATTGTGAACCGTGAATGAAGAGTTACAAGGTGAGGCATAGGCTAGGTTAGGTGTTGATCTTATTTGTCGAGGGTAGGTAGTGTAGTGGTGGGATGTCTCCGATGAGTGGCGATGGAAGTAGGGTGCAATAGGGTTTTGGGTAGGGTTAAGCATGGTCCTTATTTTCTTGTTATGTAGTGTTTAAACATGACATGCAATGTTGAATGCCATTAAATCCTCTCATACCTAGTTTCGTGACTTTTTGGTTTTTAAAACCTTTAAATGTTAGCATCTAGCTTAGATGTATTTGTTTGAGGTAGAGATTGATTTCACATTGTACTACAAGATTGAGATGTTGCAGTTACATTAACCTTTGAGGCCTCTACTATCAGATCATTGCCACATTTCGTTGACCCTAAAATGCAAAAGGTTTGGTCTTAACAAAAATATTCTCAATTTTTAAAATAGTTAGAAAATGAAGTTTCAAAAAACCATATTCTAATTTTATATGATACTAAAGGTATATCAAAGTGGTAAATTGTTAATAACATGTATATCTAAGATGTTGATATAGTTTAAACCATACTAGAACTTCTCGTACATAATTTCCAATTGTTTTTGATAAATATGAATTTTTGAAAAGGCTAAGTTTCAAACTTAGGACCTCCCACCTTTGTTTTGAGTATGGTTTAGAGACCAAAGCTCTAAGATAAGCCAGTCTTTCACATACGAATTGGGCTGCAAATATAGCAGTTGGGTTAAACACAGGAATTCCATTGGTTATGTGCGAGTAAGATGATGCACGAGATCTAGTGGTCAATTTCAATTACTGAGCTTTTGTGAAACCTTTTCAAATTAGTAAATTTTAAAATTTTATTACCTATTGAATTTGGTTTTAGATAAATACATGTAATGGCTTTTACTGTGATTATTTCACTGCCTTCAAACCTTATGTTAACAGAGCATGATGTCACTCCCTCGAAGGTTTTTCTCTTTAGCTCTCAGCCTGAATTCTTCTTGCACAGTTGCCACTCCCATCTCAAATGATGAGGCAACGTCACTATCCTAGATGGATGACTCATCAGGTTGTATCTCTTATCCAGAGATGAAGCTGTCCCAATCGCTCCATACATAACGTTAAAGAAGGAATTGCCACCTCATTGGCCGAGATGGCTACCGCTTAGCTAGAGGAGACTATCCGTTGAATAACTACCTCCTGAATTCAAGGAGTTGATAAAAGCTGGACTTGGTCTTCCTTAATTCTAGGGATCATGATCCCATTTTGAACCGTTCAAACCTCCATGATTCGGGGGATTTAGTAAAGCCTATAAATAGTCGAAAAATAGCCTCCGAATAGGTTAATCACATTCTCTTTACTCGCTTCTTTATCATAATATACACCAAAAAACTCTCTTCTCTTACTAACTTAGGCATCGGAGGCTCCCCGGGGGACAAAGCCCCGACCCTACTTTGATCTTTACTTGTCTTATAGGAAAAATCTTACACGATTAATCTAACCTTTTATGAAGTTCCACGACATTCAAGTCAAATCGAAATTCGGAACTTTCAGTGGTGCGGTGAGCGTGGACCAAATTTACTTGCCCCAGTAAGAATTTTGGTTCACAACACATTTTCAAGCATCTTGATAAACACCCAACAACAAGATACCGCTCTAACCAATTAGAGACCTCTCTTCTACTCATTCCATTTATTTTTTATTATTTTGTGTTTACCACATCAGGTCGCGGTACTTACATTTTTTCTCTTTTAAGTGCAGAAACGCCTACACCAAATGGCAGAAATTCGAGAGGGCCCTCAACCATCGGACACCAGAGCCATTCAAGTTAGCCATGAAGGACTTGTGGATGCCGGAGCATCAGCTTCAATGCCCCCAAATGGCGCTCCTAATGTAGTGGAGCAAATGTTGTGGATCTTTAGGGAATATAATATATCCCCAGAACAGCAACAAATAATCAGAATGAGATTTGCGGAACAATACAACATGGAGGTAGTCCCCTTACAGGGGATCCCGAACGACGGCTCGCTCCATCCCAACCTTGCTAGGGAATTATTCCCGTCCCAAGAACTCAGGGCTGTTGCTCCTACTGCCTCAGAAGCAAAAATCAAGGCCATAGCCCCACAAGCGACATTTACCATCCCCCAGCCAAGTATCACATCAAACCTTGCCATGCAAGCTCAAATGCTTGTAATGTACTAGAACTTTAATACGCCATGGGCACAACCCCACCAAGCTGGGAGCTCCAACACCTCTAATGGGCATGTAAATGCCCTATGCCATGGGCACATCCCCATCAAGCTGGGTGAACCCATGCACGACATCAGGAGGCCTACCACAGACGTCCTCTAGATCCGAGCCTGTTGACGTCGTCAACAAAGAAGACAGTGATACAGAAATTGACCCCAAGCTTCGTGGAAGTATAAAGAAGCTACTAAATGACTTAGCGGTCCTATATCAGGAGTCCTTGGTGGAAAAACAACTCTCACCCTTCACCAAAAAGATCCTTGGCGTACAGCTCAATCAGTACTTCGTCGCCCCTGTCTTCCCAAAGTTGTATGATGGAAGAGATGACCCAGTGGTACATGTGAGACACTACATAAACAAAATGGAGATGATGTATGTCCCGGAAGCATACATATGCTGCTACTTTGAGAAAACATTAAACTGACCCACCGCCTACTAGTTCCACAAGCTGAAACCCAACTCGATTAGCTCTTGGGACTAATTAAGCGAAGTCTTCTGCAAACACTTCCTCGGATCCACCCCTGCCTCGTATGTGAGCTAATAGCTACATGAGATCATCTAGGAACCAAATGAATCACTCAGATCATACATTCATCGGTTCAACGAAGTTTGCATCCGCACCCACGATCTCGACTTCAGCACCGCAAAAGAAGCCCTCATTAGAGGCACGAGAAATGACAGGTTGCGAATGGAGATCATCACGAGGTGACCTAGAGACACCACCTAGATGATAGCCATGGCCAAAAGTATGATAGAGGTGGATGAAATGAACCGATCCAAGAAAAATAAAAGGGAAAATCTATACCGCGATCAGAGAGACGAGCGGCCTTCCAGTAAGAACAAAGGAGAGGAAAGGTACCACCCATATAAAAGAAGCGTCTCACGAGCTAGCAGGCCAGACCTGAACGGCACCCTCAGTGAAATCCTGGTGATGATAAAGAAGACTCATGAAAAGAAAAATGTGAGATTCCCCAAAGTGCCAGAAGGGTAGACGGTAGGCCGGAACCTAGGTAGCTACTGCGAATTTCATCGAGCTAGGGGGCATCACACTGATGATTGTCGGATGATGGTTGAAGAAGTGCATTCCCTCATTTGAGCGAGAAAATTCAACCAATTCGTGAAAGGAGTAACCTGAGATGAAAATAGAGAAGCCAGGCAACCGTCTCGACCGGGAGATAACAAGGCGTAAAGGGCTAAATGAACAATAATGGTAATCGCGGGAGGTCTAGATTTCGAGCCCCCTACCAGAAAACAAAAGATGGTAGACCTAGCAGGCCGAGACGCAGACATATTCAATGTTTGCCAAAGGCACTCGCTGGTAAAAAGGCCTCACGTAAACCCCTTAATCATTGAGACACTGATGGAAGGCTACATAGTAAAGAGGGGTTTGATTGACACTGGCAGTTCAGTCAACCTGATCACTAGCACAGTCCTAAAACAGCTAAATATCCACCACTCCAGAATTTAGCCAGGCAGAAATCCATTGGTAGGAATTGGAGGCCAACTCATCCCGTCAATAGGACAAATCACTCTGGAGGTGGAAGTGGGGGATAAAGAAATAACTTGGAGAGGAGAAGTCGAGTTTGTCATTGCTGATATTGGAGTCGGCTACAACATGATTTTGGGATGACCATTTATAATCAAGTCGCCTGCCATAATTTGTCTGGAATACCTAACCCTGCTAGTCCCAACCAAGAAAAGAACAGCGGTAGCAGTAGGAGATCCACAAAAAGCCCAAGAAGCTTATTTAGCTTCCACTCAAACTGAACCAGCCTCATTTGAAGCGGAGTTTGAAGTAGAGAATTACGAAAGGGCAGAGCCAGTAGGAGATTTGGAGGTCCTGACATTAGTAGAAGGTAAAATGGTTCAAAATTGTTAGAGACATGGAGCAAGATGCCAAAGTTGCCGTGGTAAAAGTGCTAAAAGAGCAACAACACACCTTCTCATGGTCTACCGGAGATATCAAAGGAATCCGGCTAGAAGTTATGTGTCACAGCCTCAACATTGGCCCAACAATTAGACCTGTTCGTCAGGCGGGCCGGGCCGGTTCGAGCCGGGCTTGGTGGGCTTTTTACAAAAAACGTTAACCCAAGCCCGGCCTAAGCCCGTACTTTAGAACTTCGGGCTCGGGCCGGGCTAACAAGGTCATTCCCAAGCCCGGCCCAAGCCCATGAATATTTTATTGTTATTAATTTTTTTTATTAAATTAATAGAAAAAATATAAAAAAAAGTTAAAATATTTTTAAACTTTAAATATAATTGCATTGTTTACTTAAAATCTTTAATATTTAGTAACATTTATCGTAACCAAGTATAAAAATTTAATAGGATAAAATATAAAATCTTAAAATAATAATAAATTTAATGTAAAAATATATAATAAATATATAAAATTATTCGTCGGGCCGGGCTCAGGTATTTATATAAAAACCAAGCTCGGCCCATAAATCTTCGGGCTTTGACAGGCTCGGGCCGGGCTTTTTAAAAAAATGCGTGTCCAAGCCCGGCTCATGGAAGCGGGCTCGGGCCGGGCCGGGCAGGTTGCCCGGCCCGCGAACAAGTCTACCGACAATTACTGCTATCAGATAAAAGAAGCATAAACACGTCCCGGAACGACAAAAGGCCATTGAGGTAGAGATTAAAAACTACTCAAGGCGGGGCATATCAGAAAGGTACATTATCCCGAATGGTTGGCAAATGTGGTACTTGTAAGAAAGCCTAATGGTTCTTGGTGAATGTGTGTCGATTTCACAAACCTCAACAAAGCCTGCCCTAAAGATAGTTACCTCTTACCCAATATAGATTAGCTCGTGGATTCAACTGCTGGATTCGCTATTTATTCCCTCCTAGACGCCAAGGTAGGATATCATCAGACACCAATGGATCCCAAAGACGAGGAAAAAATAGCCTTCATTACACACGAAGGAACCTACTGCTACAAAGTGATACCGTTCAGACTGAAAAATGCTGGAGCCACATAACAAAGACTTGTAAACGAAATGTTCAAAGACCTAATTGGCGAGAACGTGGAAGTATATGTAGACGACATGATAGTACAGAGCAAAGACGAAGCTAACCACACAACGGACATTGAAAAAGTATTCAAAGTGCTTCAGAGATACCGCCTCAAATTGAACCCTGAAAAGTGTACCTTTGGCGTAAAAAGCGATAAGTTCTTGGGATATCTTATATCAGAAAGAGGGATTAAGGCCAACCCTGAAAAGATCAAAGCTATCATCAGCATGAGACCGCCTCAGACATTAAATGAGGTATAAAGCCTCAACAGAAGGGTTAACGCGTTGGGACGGTTCATCTCCTTCTCCGTAAAGAGATGTTTACCTTTCTACAAAGCAATAAAGCAAGATAAGGCCTTCAAATGGGATAAAGGTTGTGACCTCACCTTCAAAAATTTGAAAGAATTCTTGGCATCCCCACCTTTGCTCATCCATTCAGTCCATGGTGAACCTTTATTCATATATTTATCTACAACCGATGAAGTGGTAGGAACGATTTTGGTCAGAGAAGAAGACAACCAATAACACCCCATTTACTACATGAGCAAGGTATTGAAGAATGAAGAATTGAGATACCCCCGAATAGAGAAACTCGCCTGAGCTTGATATTCGCCTCAATAAAGCTCAGACCCTACTTCCAAGCACATACCATTATAGTGCGGGCCAGCTTTCTGCTCAAGAAAGTACTACAAAGACATGAGAAGTCAGGAAGAATGGCGGAATGGGTTTTAAGGCTAGGAGAATTCGACATCCGTTTAGAAGGGAGAATGGCCCTGAAGGCTCAGGTTTTGGCCAACTTTGTAGTAGAATTCGCTGGACTCGAGCCAACTGAAACATTAAAGACAGAACCTTGGATAGTTCATGTTGACGAAGCTTCTTCCAATGATGGAGCCGATGTAGGCATGTTGATAAAAGGCCCGAACCGTATCTGCCTCACATATGCGACCAAACTCACCTCCCCGCCACTAATAACGCTACTGAGTATGAGGCCATTATCAAAGAATTGGAACTTGTCGTTGAACTAGCCCCAGACAGCGTAATTATCCTAAGTGATTCTCGACTGGTCTCTAACCAGATCAATAGAAATTTCGAGATGAAGGAGGAGAGCATGATCAAATACCTTCGTAAAGTGCAAAGCCTAATAGAAAGCATGGAAAAGAAAGGAACCGCCTGGAAAGTTGAGCATATCCCTCGAATGCAGAACGAGACGGCTGATGAATTGGCAAAAACCACCTCAAACCCGGGAGGCTGCGATCAACCAAGCAGCCTCTATGAAGTTCTTGTCGCCCTAGTTGTGATGAAGATCAAGTGCTATGCGTTGAGGAAGTCATAGACGACTGGCGTCATCCTATCATGGCTTATCTCAAAGATAGATCGCTCCCCAAGGACAAAGACACCGCTTAAAAAATGATGCAAAAATCCACTAGATACTCTATCGTAGATGGAAAACTCTACAGAAGATCGTATGCTGCCACTTGGCAGAAATGCATCACCCCAGCCCAAGGAAAAATCATCCTGGCAAAAATTCATGAAGGAATTTGTGGATCTCACCAAGCGGCCTCCACCCTATTGCGAAGAGTTAGCCTAGCAGGTTACTACTAGGAAATGATGGAGGTAGATGCAACGGAGCACATTCAGAAGTGCCACCCATGCCAAGTACACTCAAGGAAGAACCACTTACCTTGATCCAGCTAACAGCCCTTGGTAACCGCTTAGCCGTTCTTGACGTGGGGGATCGACATTGCAGGACAATTACCGATGGCCAGTGGGGAGAGGAAATTTGTAATCGTAGCCATCGACCATTTCACCAAATGGGTCGAGGCGGTCACGATTAATACCATCACGTCGGAAAAGGTCATTGACTTTGTCTAGAAGAATGTCATCACAAGGTTTGGCATTCCGAGGAAAATTATCTCAGACAATGGCACGTAATTTATATCAAGAAAGTTCGTAGAGTTCTGCTAAGGCTTGGGAATAAAAAAACCACCATTCCTCTATAGCGCACCCTCAGATAAACGGAAAAACCGAAGTAACGAACAGGACATTAGGAGAAGGGCTCAAGAAATGCCTCGAAAGCGAGAATAAAGGACCTTGGTCGGATGAACTCATAAGTGTATTGTGGTCTTATCGAACTACCCCATGCAGACCGACAGGCGAAATACCCTTCTCCCTAGTCCATGGGATGGAAGCTCTGATTCCTGTGGAGATAGCCGCCCCAACTAACAGAGTAATTTACTACACCAAAGAACAAAATGACATCAACCTGAGACATCACTTAGACGACCTCGAAGAAAGGAGAGAATGAGCCTACATTCGAATGGCAGCCTACAAAGTAAAAATCGCAAAGTACCATGATCGTAAAGTTAGAAGTTTGTAACTAAAAGAAGGTGACCTAGTCCTCAAAGACGCCGCCGCCTCGCAATCATGGGAAGGCAAAGGCAAGCTTGGAGCAAATTGGCAAGGACCCTACAAACAATAGAGGTTGTTGGCCCAGCCACATATCAGCTCAGCAACCTCAAAGGAAAAAGTCTACCAAGAACATAGAACATCTCAAATTTGAGACCATATTACAATAGAACAAATGACTAGGGAATCAGGCGTCGCACTCTTTTCCTTCCCCTAGATTTTTTCCCACTGGGTTTTTTCCTTGGGAAGGTTTTTAACGAGGTGACATCCCCTAAACCAAACCCGGCTAACTTAGCACCGGCTTGTATCTATATGTAACTTATTATAAATATGTTAATAAAAGAGTACGATTGAATCTTCTCTCATTGCAAGCATTATTATGATCGCACTAAATGATTATAACATTTTGAGAATATCAATTTACCTCGAGATGGAGAGCTTTATCAAGAGGTTAAACCTAGAGAAAATATAAATTCCCTTGAGGCAACATAATAAACCTTGGACGCATCAAAGGAAAATTCCCTCGAGAAGGGTAATCGTAATGCTAAGCATTTAAAGCCTTAGTTCAAATGTTTCATTTAAAATTCCCTCGAGACGAATAATCATAATGCTAAGCATTTTAAGCCTTAGTTCAAATATTTCACTTTAAAATTCCCTCGAGACGGGTAATCGTAATGCTAAGCACTTAAGCCTTAGTTAAAATGTTTTACTTTAAAATTCCCTCGAGATGGGTAATTGTAATGCTAAGCACTCAAGCCTTAGTTCAAATGTTTCACTTTAAAATTCCCTCGAGATAGGTAATCGTAATGCTAAGCATTTTAAGACTTGGTTCAAATATTTCGTTTTAAAATCCCTCGAGATGGGTAACCGTAATGCTAGGCATTTTTAAGCCTTATATCAAATATTGGGCTTTAATATTCCTTTGAGGCGAACAAGCATTTTAAGCCTTGGGTTGATTTTATCACATTTAGCATTTTAAGCCTTGGATTAACTTGAGGTGGTAAACATAATGTTAAATTCTGCTTATGGACAATACACATGATGCGAGATTGAAAACAAGAACAAATGGAAAAGTTGACTTCGTTGATTCAAAAGTTGTTTACAAAAACAAGAACAAAATATAAAATCCTATCCTATGCTTGATCATCTCCAGTTGGGAGTTCATTGCCATTGGCTGGCTCAAGGGAACTATCAGGAACCTTGTCAAAGGTAGGAAAGGGCACGTTCTCAACCATGGCGTCCTCCAACTTAGGCCAATGTGAATGCTCCGCCTCAATGAGGCGAGACCCAAACAGTTGGGCCATCTAAACCATTTTGCCCATGACCCCATACAGCTCGATGTCCCTCTCCTGAACTTCTTTCTTTAAAGCCTCAACTTTCCCCTGAGTCGCTTGAAGCTCATCCCGAACATGAGTGGCATCTTTCTCTAAATTGGTAAAACGTAGAAGAAGTTGATCATGGGCCTCGCAAAAGCCTCTCTAACTCTTTCTCTGTCTCCTTCTACTTGGAGGCTGCCTCTAAAGCCTCTTCACGCACCTTCACCACCTCCACCTCATTTTGTTTGGTATCTGCCACCTCCTTCCTTACCGCTTGAAGATCTGCCCTAGCTACTTGAAGCTCTGCCCTTACCTTAGTATGATTAGCCGATCTCCAATGCATCTCCATACATCAAGACATGGCCTGCAAAATGAAGGGGTTATTGGTTGAAATTGAAATAACCTAAAGATAAAACTTACATTAGAAAGGGCATTCACTAGCCCCCCCATCAAACAGACGCTTAACTCCTCTTTGTATGCTTCCCTCTCCCAAGGCAAAGGAAGCACATGGCGGAGTGCCAATTGTACTTGGGGCTTGTAATCCCGCCCTGAGGACCTGCCAGCTCTAGGAAGCTCTCCTTAAAATGAGAAGAAAGGGAAGCAGGAGCAGCATTGGAAGCCGAGGTAACTGGAGTAGATTAGCGCGGGACCGAATAGGACACCTCTTGACCCTGCGCAAATGAAAGGTTAAATCATGTAGAAATAATTATAATAAAAAATTACTCGTTTTACCTTTTAAGGTGTCATCTCGGGGGGCACCACCTCATTAGTTGGGGCATCATCCCGAGGCCACTTTCGAGCTGCCACTTTCTTCAGTGGAGCAATGTTCGAGACTTCATCCTACGTCAAATCTATTTTCTCAGCCTCTTTCCTTTGATTCTGCCGTGACAAGTACTTGGTACCTTTTGCTAAATGTTTATTAAGAGAGGAATTAGATGAGAAGCCAACATCTTGTGACAATGATTGAAAAGAATTAAAACTTACCAGGAATCTCAACCACGTCACTATAATACACAAAATCGAAGCCGTCCCATCCAATCACTTGGATATCATTTAGAAAAGCCCATGCAATGGTTGCTAGGGACCACCGCCCTTGCTCCAGCAGGCTGAAAGTTTCCACGCGGGAGTCCACCTCCAAACCCTTTAGAGATAGCGCCTCAGGAATGCCTTCTCTCTAACGAGTGGGAAATAACGGGTGCGTCGGGTCCACTTTAATATAAAAGAAATACTGTTTGAAATTACAGATCGATTGAGGATGGTCTGAAAAGAAATAGAAACCATCCCTACTACTGAAGTGGAGATGGTCCTCAAACGGCTTCCGCCTCATAGATGCTAGCCAGTGGAAAAAGAATGAGTCAAAGTTAAAACTGAGATCTTGACAGATCTGGTAGTGACCTACTATATCCGACCAATAGTTAGGATGAATCTGAGCCGGGCACACACCCCAATCATTCAGAAGCTAGGTGATTTATTTAGGTAAAGGGTATGTAAAGCCGGCCTAGATCTGCTCCTTATATATATTAAAGTAGCCTTCAGGAGGAGTCTGCACATGCTCATGTTGGGCTGACAGCAGACACGATTTCCCTATAAGCCATTTATGGACCTGCACCTCGAAGTATATATCCACCTCGTGAGCAATGGACACCATATTTGTAATTCGAGGCATGGGAGCTCTCGCACAGCTCCTCTTTACCCTCTTGAGTTTCTGAGTCTCCCTCTATGTGTCTTGAGGGCTCTACATCCTGGCTTCCTGATCCAGACCGTCGCCACCATCATATTCATCTACTGCTCTTATTAAAGAGTCATCTGAATCAACTAAGGGCCATTTTTGGGAGGCTATTGGTCAATCATTTTCCTATGCGCCCTTCATTTAGTCCTAAGAAAGGGATGCTGGTTAGTTCTATCAATGGACACCGGTTGGGATAATATATCATCCAATTTTAAGTTTAGTCTAGTGAGATGGATAAAGGCCCTAGCAAAAGCCGCGTCGCCGCTGGAACTACTAGAAGAACTCATCCTAAATACATAATGAAGCATCAGATCGTAGTCACAAAATAAGCACTGCTCCGAGGAAGTCCGCTTTAGTTAACAGGCCCCCCGCGAAACCCTTGGCCCAAACTAAATTAAAAAGCCCAAACAAGGCTGGGCAACCCTAGAATGCGATCTAACATTCGGAGAATAGTTGTGTTGCTCACTGTCGTTAATGAAAATCCCTAAATCTAGGGAGTTTTCTGACAGCATTTCCAGACTTGCATAATTATGTTTAGAATCTTGAGAAAGCCTAGGGTCAGAAGGATTCAAAGCAGTTGTAAACCATGGGTGTAAACAATAAGCAAGGATGTAACAAAAACCCTAAGTACGGTCAGTTCTACACCTAGGAACACAAGATTCAATCATTCTAAGTATAGAAATTGCTAATGTTGTAAAAATAAACTTGGAACAATATAACTATCAAAGTTAGCCGGAAACTTACTAAGGCTGAGATACAAAGGCTGGTCAAAGATGCAGTAGTAACACTTCGCAGAGAAAACTTGATCACGGGAGAAATGGAGAAGAATCGCACGAACGCAGAGGAAATGGAAAATTTTTGCAGCAAATAGTAGAGAAGACAACGCGCCATTTATAAAGGTTTTGAATTTGAAAAGACATCGATGCTTCTAGAGTAGTACTTGGCATCCTTGGATACATTGGCAGGATTTAAGAAGCACCCCAAGCAGCTGGCATTAGAAGAGCAATCGTTAGATGATTGGGCCGGTGTCATATTCAAAGCGATGCAAGCTTTAAAAAGCTTCTCTGACTTATGGGGGGATTTCTATTAATAGAGCATGATGTCACTCCCTCGAAGGATTTTCTCTTTAGCTCCCAACGTGAATTCTGCTCGCGCAGCCGCCACTCCCGTCTCGAATGATGAGGTGACGTCACTATCCTAGATGGATGACTCATCGGGTAGTATCTCTTATCCGGAATGAAGCCATCCCAATCGCTCTATAGACAACATTCAAGAAGGCGTTGCCACCTCATTGGGCGAGACGGTGACCGCTTAGCCAGAGGAGACTGTCCGTTGAATAACTACCTCCTGAATTCAAGGAGTTGATAAAATCTGGACTTGGTCTTCCTTAATTCTAGGGATCATGATCCCATTTTGAACCATTCAAACCTCCACGATTCGGGGGATTTGGCAGATCCTATAAATAGTGGAAAAATAGCCTCCAAACAGGTTAATCACATTCTTTTTTCTCACTTTTTTATCACAATATACACCAAAACACTCTCTGCTCTTACTAACTTAGGCATTAGAGGCTCCCTGGGGGACAAAGCCCCGACCTTACTTTGATCTTTACTTGTTTTACAGGAAAAATATTACATGATTAATCCAACCTTTTCTGAAGTTCCACGATGTTCAAGTCAAATCCTAATTCAAAACTTTCACCTTATAAACCTATAATGTGGACTGAAGCTTGGAGTGGCTGGTAAATACAAAATAGCGATCCATGCAAGCAATTATTTTAACTTGTTCATGACAATAGTGTTTTTTTAAAATTCTCTAGTTTGGATACAGGTTTCCAGATTTCGGTTGCACAGTCTATCATTGACCAATTGAAGATTTGGCATCTGCAGTTGCTCATTTTGTATAGAAGGATGGCTCATATATGAATTATTACATGGTTGGATTCCCTAAGTACTACAGCTCATATTTTCATAAACAAGATTCTTGTTCAGGTATAATACTTATTTGTTTTTCATCTAAAGTACCATGGAGGAACCAATTTTGGACACTCTGCTAGAGGCCTGTTTATTACAACTAGTTATGTCTATGAGGACCCATTGATGTATATGGTAAAATTTGTTGGCCTTTTCTGGTTTTTTTATTATTGCAATATCAAGATAACTGTCTTTTTAATTTAGGTTTGATTAGGGATCGTAAATATGGTCATCTAAAAGATCTTCACAAAGCTATTAAGTTATGTGAACCTGCTTTGGCTTCGTCAGATCCTAGGACAATTTCTTTCAGAGCATATCATCAGAGAAAGAAATGGTGGATTTAGAGAAGATAACTTTAGGGCAGTGGTTCGATTTTATGGAAGTTCATTTACCGAAGAAGATAATGGAAGCTACTAAGAAGATGATAGAAGAAATGAGAAGAAAAGCAGAATGAGTTCCTGAGTATATGATAGATCAGAAGAAGGCAAAGGCTTTGTTTGTACCAAACTATAAAAGAAGCCGACTTTCCTTCATTAACAAGGTAATTAGTTAAAAGCTTTAATTTGTGTAGTTTGCTGACATTAAAATTAAGACTTGTTAATGTCTATGCTGGACTAATATATATGTTTTACACTACATGTGTTGATATTCTTTAAATATGAAGATAATTTGCATCTAGTTACTTTTCAAAGAGTTCTTTAACCTTTTGCACTATGTTAGAGGCTAGTGCTTGGATCAAGCGGTTACAGAAGCATAATGTTTTTATACTTTTTTGGTGTAAATTATGATTCTTGCCTGAATTTAAGTTGCTTTGTTGCTTTATGTCTTTGAGTTAACTTATGGTAATTTTCTCAAACTAACTATTAACGTTGGTTTTGTCAGGAAGGAGTAAGACTCATTGAATGGATATAAATGCTATGAACTAGAACATTATCATTGAGTAAAGTTAGCAACTTAGCATATGTCTATACTATGATATTAGTTTTTTTTTAAAACCTCTGGAGGAACATTGTGTCCCTCCTTTAGAAAAAGATTGGGGCGGGTGAAAATTTCAAGGTGAACGTCCCAACTAGGTTGATGCATTCGCTTGCCTACAAAACACCACCTCTTCATTAAAATAAAACATTCATTATAAGGAAGAAACGGAAAGAAAAACAACAAAACCAAAGAAAAATATAGATAAATCTATTTAAAATGATAGTTATAGATTCCATTAAAATCATAATAGAGCAGCCCCCGATAATAATTTGGTGTTTCGACCCATTCTAAGGAGGTCCGAGAAAGCCTGCCATGGTTGGTAAGAGCATCCGCAATCATGTCCCTTCCCTATAGATATGCGTCACAAAAACTTGCATTTTTTGTAAAATCTTTAGGCAATCCATCCAAATAGCCCTTATGTGCCAAGGAACTCTAGAATCCCTAGATCAAAGGAGATGAACCACAAATCTTGAGTCACTTTCTATCCATAACTAATTCCATCTCTTACTCGCTGCCGTTTTGATCTCATAAACGGAAGCCTCAAGCTCCGCTACAAAAGCCAAAGATGAGGGCTCGTAAAAAGAAAAATTGTAAACAAAATTACCATTAGCATCCTGAAAGATTCTTCCACATCCTGACAGGCCTGGAGAGCCTTCTGTTGATGCGTCCATATTGACTTTCAACCAGCCTTCAAGCGGCCACAACCATCGTACTCCATAATCTTAGGTGCTGTATGTAATCTAGGGGTGGTTCCGAGGTTAGGTAAAATGCTAGCTTCAGCCATTGAGTTCCAAATTAACCCAACACCCATGCCATCAGTTCTATGTAGAATTTCCCATAAATACTGTAAAGAGTGGTGGATATTGGGCTATTTTTCCTAAAAAATGCAACCATTTCTCGCTGACCATATGAGCCAAACAACGTTAACTACTCCCGAGTTCCATAACACTTGGAGTTGTGGGCTGAAGTGGTGTTTGAAAGCTATTTTTATTATGCTATCAATGTCATTGTTGATGTTAAAATTTCTGCCAAATAGAGATTGTAGGGCTATCCACAATGCTCGTGCTAGAGTGCAAGTTACAAAGAGATGCTTCGTGTCCTCTACATGTTGTTTACAAAGGCTGCATATTGAAATGATGTAAATTCCCTTGAGAATCAACATATCATGGGTCGAAATATAACCCATAGCCACATTTCCAAACAATAATAGCATGCCATGATGTAATGGTCGAATGCCAAATTTGTTTTGAAAAATGGCAGCCTTGGTTTGGTGTTTGCAGCCATTGATAGAAAAGTTTGAGTGAAAAAATTTTGTTGGTTGCGGAATTCCAATAAGCCACATCAAGCTGGTCTCCCGAAGGTTTTAGTTACCTCACTTACCATTGCATCGAGGTTAGTAGATCATGTGGAAGATTGGTCCAAACGCCATTAATTAAGTAGCTCAAAACTAACTCAGCCCTCTTAGCCCGATCTGCCTATGGAAGGTTTAGAGTTTCCCCAAGTGTCGGAGTTATCGACTCAGAATTCTAAAAATTCAAGTTCGATGTTTCACCAACAAACCACACTATGTTGCTGCGAACGAGATCGTATGTATGCTGCAAGGAATTCCAAATGCTGGAATTGTTGATCCAATCCAAAGCAAAATCATTCTTGATGAAGTGTTTACGTAAGATATGGAGAAATCCATTTCAGCTCATGATCAGCCCCCATGCCAATTTGGCAAGCATAGAAGTGTTAATATCTTCAAATTTCTTCATTCTAAGGATTCCCATTGCAATTGGTTTTTGGCAAACACTCCAAGGTATCATGATTAGTTTCCTTTTGTCAACATTGCCGCTCCTAAGAAAGTTTCACACTACGCTCTCAATACCCTTAATAAGCGAGGAAGGCTATTTGTACACCATGAAAGAGTGTAAAAGCGAGTTATTAATCACCGATTCAATCAAAACCATGCGGCTAGCCATAGTGAGGGTGCTGCCGATCCAACCCGATTTAACTATGATATTAGTTAAGAAATTGCTACTTGATTTTATCCTATTGTAAGCTTTTGTGTTTTTATTCTTTCATTCTTGAAGTTTATTATTGAACTTTTGGATGACAAAAATTAGGTATTTAGAGAGAATATAATTCACTTTTGTTAGACTTTTTTTTAATACTATTATTAGGTTCAAATTTATGGAAAATGATTCTCAAAATTTCAATTTTGGTAAATTTGTAAATTTTATTCAATCTCAACCATTCATCTTGTTTTAATATATTTCACTATGAACCATAAAAACAACTAAAATTTAATATCAACCATTAAAACTAGATAAATGGTAGAGATTGGTTGAAATTTACAAATGAATCACATCTCAAATTTATAAAATCCTTATCCCAAATTTATGCTATCCTCGTCTATGCCCTTTTTATTTGATTAAAGTGAGAAGTGTCTCCAATTCGTGATATTTGACTTTTAACTACTGTTTGGAATAATAAACCGCCCATTTCCAATTGTTGTTCTCTTATATCTACAAAACTAGAGCTTCTTGAGAAGTAGTACGATGAGGAGAATATCGTGATGATAAAGTCAGAATATGATGACATAAAATCTTATCTTCTTTACAAAATATGAGGATAGAAGTTGAAGTTTCCAACCTTGATATCTTACTAATATCATTTTTTATTGTATATGTTTTATGAGTTTCAAGGGTTTTACTTATTTCCCCTAAGGTTTAACTGATAGTTAGAATGAGAGACAACTTTCGTACCTCAAATATATCATAGTTCAACTGCCAATAGAGATTTAGCCAAGTATATATCGATGATTTATTTCAAAAGCTCATTTTTCATGGTAGAAAAATGGCATTTTCTTGACATTAATATGGCAAAAATTTGGCAAGGGCATTGTATTTACATGGTAAAAGTATGGTGTATGCATGGTAGAAACATGGAATGGTATAAACATAAGCTAGGCATGGTATTGATGTGACATTACAGAAACATGGAATATGCATGGTAGAAACATGGCATTGAACCACATAGACATAGAAGAGACATAATGTAAGAATGGTATGGGAATGGCATTATCATGGTATAAATACATTTTGATCATGAATAGACATGGTGTAGGATAGACATGGTATAAAAATATAATAAGCATGACATATACATGGTAGAAACATGGTATAGACATGATCTCAACATGGCATAAATATGGTTTTGACATAACAGACATGGCATGATTAGGCATTTGAGAAGCATGGCATATGCATGGTATACATAAGGTAGAATCATGGTATAGTAAATACATATCATATTCAAGGTATATATGTGATATAAGCACGTGAAGTATGCAAGGTATAGGTATGTAGAATGTAAATGGAATTAGTATATTGTAAAGATAACCTAGACATAATGTTCGCATAGCATTTCCATGTTATAGATGTAGTATACTCTTGGCAAGAGCATAATATAAACAAAAAAATAACATGACATGTGCGTAGTAAACATTATATAGGTGAGAGAGACATGATATATACATAGTATGGACACTCGTGACATATACATGGCATAAGGATAGAATATGTGTGGTCTAAATATAGGAGATACATGTTATATTAATGGTATAAGCATAGTAAACCTACACTAGCATGGCATAAAAGTGACTTTAGATATGAACTATACATAGTATAAATGGCTTGTATATAACCTAAGCATGTGAAATATGCATGGTATAAACACGAAGTTAATGCAGGTACGGTATAGACGTGGTTTTTTGTACAACCTAAACTATACATGGTATGGTACAATTTATACATCGTTAAATCATGGTATAAAGTAAATAAGATCTATACATGGCATAGACGTGGTATATGTATGCATATTTACACATGGTATAGTTTGTAGAGATATACATGGCATTACTTAACCTAAACATGGTATATGTGTAAAAAATTACATGGTATAAACAAAAAGATGGAATGACCTAAGCTACACATGGTATAGTCAATGTTGTGAGATGGCATGATGGAAAAGTCAAAGTGATAACATGACATAATCTAAATGAAGTATGGCAAAGTCAACGTGATGACATGGCAAAATTCAAATTACGCATGGCAAAGTCGAAGTGATAACATGGAATAATTTAAACTAAGCATTGCAAAGTAAAAGTGATGACCTGGTATAACCTGAACTAAGCATGGAAAAGTCAAAGTGATGACATGGAATAACCTAAACTAAGCATGGCAAAGTCAAAGTGATCACGTGACATAATTTAAACTACGCATGGAAAAGTTAATGTAATGATGTGGCATAATTTAAACTAAGCATGACAAAGTCAAAGTGATTATGTAGAATAATGTAAACTATGCATGGCAATGTCAAAATGATGATGTGCCATAATTTAAACTAAGCATGGTATAATCAAAATACACATAGTATAAATATCGAATATACATGGTTTAAAATAATGCATGGCATAACCTACGGTACGCATGATATAGTAAAAGTGGTGACATGGCATGGTCTAAATTATGCATGGTATAATTAAAATTTTACATGGTATGAATATTAAATGTATACGATATAAATGGGGTTGACACGTTCCATAGATATTTTGGAAGATGTATAAAACGTGTAAAAAAATACATGAGACTTGACATTTTTTATTGTGTCTACACAAAATTCATGGTTAGTACATGTGACTCAAACCATTTGAATCAAATAACAACTCACAAACAATCATGTAGCACATAGCATGGCAATATGTCTCACATAGCATGACATCTCTTAGCAAGGTAACACTTATTATACATTTTATATCACAACATTCTAAAAAAGGGTTCATTCTTCCAACCTTATCCCTCCAACCCCCTTATTCCTCCAACACGTTGATTGGGTAAAGCTTTTAGAACAAGGATTGGCTCTAAAAACTTTGATATCCATAAGGGAATACAAAGTGCAACCAAAACTATTAATTTTCATGATTTGGGGTATTCCTAAGGGAAAACAAGTTCTATGACTTACAATATGCAGGCCAAATGTTAGGTTGTTGATGTAGATGGTTCCCACAACACTACGATATGCCTCGGACCTGTGAAGGGTATTTGATGTATGATATGCCTATGAGTGGCTACCCATTAGGCAACCCTAAACCTCATGAAGGGTTTATGCAATGCTTACAGAATAGACTAGCTCAAATGGGAACAACCTGTCCTAAATGCAAAAGTCTATCAACTGCAAGATAATATGATACATTAGATAAAAGATATCGGATAAAATTAACTTAAACAATTTTTTTGTACTTCATTGAATCTTTCAAATTATGGAATTTAAGTTTAATAAAAAGAAATCCCCAGCTGATTTGCCACTATGAGCGAACAATGTTTCAGACGGGCCTTCACTAAGCTCATCGAGTTTATCAATTTTAGACACTCTGCTAGAGTCCCATTTATTACAACAAGTTATAACTATGAGGCCCCCTTTGATGTATATGGTAAAATTTGTTGGCCATTTCTATTATTTTTTATTATTGCAATATCAAGATAACTGTCTATCTAATTCAGGTTTGATCAGGGATCGTAAATATGGTCATCTGAAAGATCTTCACAAAGCTATTAAATTATGTAAACCTTCTTTGGCTTTGTCAGATCCTAGGACAATTTCATTCGGAGCATATCATCAGAGAAAGAAATGGTGGATTTGGAGAAGATGACTTTGGGGCAGTGGTTCAATTTTATGGATATCCATTTACCGAAGAAGATAATGGAGGCTGCTGAGAAGAGGATAGAGGAACTGAGAAGAAAAGAGGAATGAGTTCCGGAGGATATGATAGAGCAGAAGAAGGCAAAGGCATTGTGTGTACCCAACTAGAAAAGAAGTCGACTTTCCTTTATTAACAAGGTAATTAGTTAAATGCTTTAATTTGTGTAGTTTGCTGATATTAAAATTGAGACTTGTTAATGTCTATGTTGGAATAATATATATGTTTTGTGCTATATGTGTTGATTTTAAAAATGAAGATAATTTGCATCTAGTTACTTTTCAAAGAGTGCTTTAACCTCTGCACTCTATTAAATGCTAGTGCTTGGATCAAGCGATTACAGAAGCAAAATGTTTTTATATTTGTTTGGTGTAAATTTTGATTCTTGTGTGAATTTAAGTTGCTTTATGTCTTTGAGTTAACTTATGATAGTTTTCTCAAACTAACAAGTAAGGTTGGAGGCGAACGTCCCAACAAGGTTGGTGCGTTCGCTTGCCTACAAAATATCAACCCCTCTTTCTTAAAAAAAATAAAACGTTCATTAGAAGGAAGAAACGGAAAAGAGAAACAACAAAACCATAGAAAAATCCATATAATTCTATCTAAAATGATAGTTACAAATTCCATTAAAATCATGGTAGAGCAGCCCCCAACAAAAATCTGGTGTTTCAAGCCATTCTGAAGAGGTCCGAGAAAGCCTGCCATGTTTGGCAAAAGCATCCGCAATCATGTTACCATCCCTATAGATATGCATCACTAAAACTTGCATGTTTTGTAAAATCTTTGGGCAATCCATCCAAATAGCCCTTATGTGCCAAGGAACTCTAGAATCCCTAGATCGAAGGAGCTAAACCACAAATGCTGATCGCATAAATGGCAGCCTCAACCTTCGCTACAAAAGCCAAAGAAGAGGGCTTGTAAAAAGAAAAATCATAAACAAAATTATAGTTAGCATCCCAAACGATTCGACTACATCCTAATGGGTGTTCGCAAGATTTTGACTATACTGGTTCCGATAGGCTCATATTCGGTAACAGTGCCAAAAACCTTACTCCCCACTTTTCTACTGATAAGATAAAATTTCTAAATATGAACAAGTGTTGTCAGTACCGCTTATCCAATAGAAAAATGATTACCACTTCAAGTATATAGTTACAATGTAGTTTTAAAAGATATCGATCCCACAGGGAAGGAATTTGGTTGTAAGGACCAACTAGAGTTACTGAACAAAAGAAATAAGATAATTTGTATTAGCGGGTTTGGATGATAGACTGATGAATAGACAGATGCATGAACAGATTAGAGAATATGTAAATTATATAGATATTCCATAAGAACAAGTATAGTAGAGAAAAACTTGCAAAATCATCAAGAAGATTTCATACACTAGAAAACTTTAACAAACACGGTTCTAGACGCCCAAATATTCAATAATTCACTGTAGAGAAACACATGAAATGACTTTTCTAGATCTAGGGTAAACGAATTATGACACGTATAAGAACTTGAATAACAATAATACTATGCTTAGTACGGGTCGCTCTCACATAGCCATATTTAGCAAGTTACCACTCCAAAAATGTTGGCTCACTAAACAACGTTATAATCACAGATCCAATGATTATACACAATCTTTTTAACCCCGAAATCACTCTTAAAGTTAACTCGAAAGCATATAACTTGATTAATATAAGAGACACAAGATGAAATACTTGTTATGACACATAGACATATCATAAACTTTGAAATAGAAAGTATAAGTAGAAAACAAAGTAAAGTTGTAAGGTATGTAAGTGAAAGCTAAAGTTGATCAAACCGTATCCACTCTTTAATGGGAGTCATCAATTCTCACAATTCCTACGTCTACATTGAATTCAGTCTCGACTCATTTAGAACCTCCGCTAGGATGCTATTCTTTATGAATATCGAATAAATGAATGTTGAAGAATGAAAACTTTTATTGACTTGCAATTACACTCATACAACAATCGCTCGAATTTGTGGAGAAATCTAGTGATCGAAATAAGAATCTAATCACTTATACATTTTTCTCACTATAACTTTGAATGTAGCCAAATATATATTATTTTCAATCTCTATCATACACGCACACTACTATACATTGCCCACCATGCATGTCTACGAAATTGGTTGGATGTGAACCCTATTTACAGAGTGCAAAAGGTTGCGTCTATATAAACGAAGAGTCATGTCCATTGGCAAAGGATTACATCACTTCAATGAGATTGGATGCAAAGTTCATCCTTATCCACAATAGAAAGGCAACTTTTCATGATTGGACTTCTTCCAAAAGGTGTCCTTTCATTTGATTATTGATGGTGGTTGATCGTTTTTATCTGGCGGTTGATAGTTGAGAATAGTTATCCAAAAACCGTCACAAGTAGCAAGTGCGATATGCATGTCACGACAGTGAATATTGGTTGGCATCTTTCTGCTTGTGAAGAATGATAAGTCACAATCGCGAATGGGTGTCACGATCGTGAAATGTGTTTTTCTTCATGTTTCTTCTTTGCAACCTTACCAATTTTTGAAAACTCCAATCCTAAGCCAAATCCTTGTGTTCCATGCATCTTTTTGCACCTTTTTCACTCTTTTTACACAGAATTCCATCTTTGATCATTTCACTCCCAAGATTCACCTAGTTTCTGCACTTGCATCAAAAACAACTACATACCACGTGAAATCTTTTATATGAAGTATAAAATGACTCAAAACCATATCATTTTATGATTGAAAACATCATGATAATAAGTGAAATTATACACTTATCAATAGGCCTAGAGAGCCTTCCGTTGATACATCCGTGTTGACTTTCAACCTACCTTCAAGCAGCTGCAACTATCGCACTCCAATAATCTTAGGTGTCGTATGTAATCTGGGGGTGGTACCATGGTTGTGTAAAATGCTAGCTTCAGCCACTGAGTTCCAAATTAACCCAATGCCCATGCCGTCAGTTCTACAGAGAATTTCCCATAACTACTTTAAAGAGTGGTGGATATTGGGCTGTTTTTCCTCAAAAAATGCAGTTATTTCTCACTTACCATATGAGCCAAACAACGTTACCTACTCTTGAGTTCCATAACACTTGGAGTTGTGGGATAAAGTGGTGTTTGCAAGATATTTTTATTAGGCTATCAATGTCATTGTTGATGTCAAAACTTCTGCCAAATAGAGATTGTAGGGCTGTCCATAATGCGCATGTGAAAGTGCAAGTTACAAAGAGTTGCTTCTTGTCCTCTACATGTCATTTACAAAGGCTACATATCGAAACGATGTTAATTCCCTTGTGAATCTACATATCATGGGTCAAAATATAACATGTAGCAACTTTCCAAAAAAGAATAGAATGCCATAGTGCAATGGTTGGATGCCAAATTTGTTTAGAAAATTGGCAGCCCTGGTTCGGTGTTTGCATCCATTGATAGAAAAGTTTGACTGAGAAAATTCCATTGTTTGCCATCTTGTAATAAGCCACATCAAGCTGGTCTCCTGAAGGTTTCACATCCCTCACTTTTCGTTGCATCGAGGGCGGAAGATCAGTTGAAACTATTAGACATGATGTATGCCCTAGAGGCAATTAGGGAGATATGTCTTTATTAGCTATGATGTAGAAATAGTTTTGAATTATTAATAATAATCAAAGGCATTGTATTATTTATCAGTGCTTTTTTTAATTGTATCTCGTTGGTATCATATATATTTAGATATGTATATGCGCATTGATGAAATAAAGTTCGTCACTAATTCATAGTGTAAAAGTGCAAGGACATAGTGGGAGCTATGTGGAGTGTGAACTGCACATACGTGTTACTATGAATAGTCTAAATATCCTACCATAGTTCCATTGAGATTGGACATCAATGGAGTGAATAGACTAACATGTGTAGGCTTACTCCTTGGATTAGTTCCAAGTAGCCGATCTCACTAGCTGAAGGTGGTACCTTGAGTTAACACATGAATGTATTCGAGTAATATATTGGAGATCGCCATAAGACAGACACTCAGAAATAGCTATATCCATGTGTTAGTGTCATGACTTATTGCAGTAGCAGTACGAGTATCCTCAGACTTGAGATACCGGTTACCTTATGTAGGAGTTGTTATACTTTGGGTCATACTTATTCCTACCTTGGCGATCAGGATGACACCAGTGATTGCGGGTATAGCGATGATCACATGTTGGTAAGCTGTGTAATCAAGATGGGATCCATCGCTCCTGATATAGTAATAAAATGGAGATGTACCTTAGGGCCCTTTGTTGAAGTGACACACTCTTGAACCTCTTATTAGAGTATATGATTGATGGAACGGGTTTCTAGTCAATCAAGATACAAAACCGCTGAGTGGTGTTCTTCGTGAACAAGTCTAATTCTAGGTCAATAAACTGGATGGTACTTAACTTGATGAAAGGAGTGTATTGTACTGGTTACTACTGCAAAACCATATCAAGTCACAAGCATGTGACGTTCCAAGTATTGGGGGATCATACGCCTTTTCTAGAAAGCCTATTTGATCATCTAAAGCTATCGGGTTCCGTAATGGTTTGGAATACTAAGCCTAATGGTTTCCGCACGGGAAGCCAAGTTTAGGTTAACCTCTAACGGCTTTATACTTTGGGATCTTATGAGGTCACACACTTTGAGTCTTTATCGGACCATGTATGGACTGGGTCTATACAAAAAATACAAGTTTGAAATTAGTGAGAGGAATTATTTATTGGTTTAACCGAATTAATAATTCAAAGAAATAATTAAAAGATAGGGAAAAAATAGTCAAAGCGAGCGAGCAAGGGAATTATCCAGTTGCAAGTGGGCCCTGAAAAAAACACAGGTTATTCGAGGTGGGGCTCGCGGGTCACTAGCACGCGGGGCAAGCCCGCACACTAACAGACTACAAGTGTGCATGCATGGGCTTGCAGCAAACCCGCTAGGGCTACCCTCATAAAACCCACGGGTCAACCGTCAAGGCTTCCCTCACGAAACCCGGGGGTCAGCGGGTTACCCTACCTGCGTGGCTGACCCACCTGCATCGGATAGGATTTATCCTATCCCATGCAAAGCTAGAGGGGGAATCTAACACTCCCCCTTTTTCCCTATAAATAAGCTTCTAGCCTCTCATTATTTACACACACCAAAAAGCTTTAAGCTTATTTTCTCTCTGATTTCTTTTCTCTTCTTCTTTTGTTGTGTGAGATCCTCCACGAGTTTCTTCAAACAAATTGAAGAGTTCTTTTAGAAGGCTCAAAGTTTAAGTGAGCTTTCTATTTTGGATTATCAGGTTGATTTATAAGTATTCTAGCAACTACTATTAATCGACGGGTTCTACCTCTTCGAGGTTTTGGTCCGTGAAGATCTGTGTGGATTAAGTCATAGAGGCTCTCCTAGTTTGGAAGCTTGTGCTATCAGAATTGCTCGAAAGGGAATGCCGTTACCAAAAGAGAGATTAAGCACACATCAACTTGTAATGCTTTAATCTTTAGATGCTAGGTTTCTTTTATATGTTTTATAAACCTAAAAGCACCTAAGGAACATTTTAACCTAGATTATATCAATCATGCCATGCTTAGGAGATCCACAAGTTAATATTAAGTTTTTGAATTTCCTTCTTGCAACCTATGCATGTTCTATTATTGTCTTGATTAACCAACAATGGTATCAGAGCTTGCCTAATGCTATGCATGATTGATAGTAATATGTTAAAATGTGATTTTCTATGAATTGATTAAGTATTCCATTCATGTTCTTAGGTTTCAATTCTTGTTATAGAAAATGACGTGATAACTAATTTAAGGTTTTGCTCAAACTTAGTCTAGGCGATTATCATATAAAATTAGCAATGTTTTACCACATGGGTAAATGCTTTAATTAAGGGACTTCCTGTACTTCACTTAATTAAAGAATGAAATCTTTAAATCATAATTATGCATGGTATAACGAATCAAAGTGCTCGTGGTAATTTTGGCAAGGCATGGACAAGGCTGCTAATTCACTTCAACGGTACCTCTCCTACCTGGAAATTATCATCAGTATTAGATTCAAGTATAACCAAGGGATGTTTATGACTTAGTC